>WNNJ02003863.1:0-175566 GCA_012934845.2 Pomphorhynchus laevis
GGGGGGGTGAAAGTCTCTGAGTGGTTCAATCGGAGAGCGGAGTGTTGGATTGGCTGGAGGGTTCAGATCTCGATAAACCTGAGGCCGTAACAAAATTAAAGAAGCGAACAAATTTTTTTAACGACTTGCTATTTTCATTTGTTTTTTTTCTGCATATTTCGTTTTTAATTATTTATTATCAGTTGTCATTTATTAAGAAAACCTTTAATTAAATTATGAAATATGGTGGATATCGAATTTAATAATTAATATAAAAATCAATTTGTTGTATAGTTATTAGTTTTGTTTATCAGTTACACTGATCCTTGAATTATTGCTGTAGGTTTATTATTGCTAAGAGACCTGCATCGAGAAAAAAACTGGATTTCTGATAAATAGAAATAATATGTGTAAATCTTAATTTAATGCGCGTGTCATTTTAAAAGTAAAATCTTGAACGGTCAAAAATCATACTGTGTTACAGTATTAAATTGATACAAAGTACAAGTGCCAGGTGAAATAACATTTTGGATAAACATCACAGAAAAGAAACGAAGTAAAATGGGAATGACGATGAGGATTTAGATGAAGCCTTAAGGAAACAAGACAAATCTGACGATGAATTTTACTGTGTAACTTTAATCACTTTTTTCAAGGAATGTGTCAATTGATCTGACGTCTTTCCAATTCTTCGGATTGTGTAACCATACAAGTATGATAGTATAGTACGAGTTGACTTTTTTCGGAAGGCTACAAAAACATGACGATAGCTAATTGTTTTAGCTGACCATTTTTCGTCCACAGAGCATATTATGGCGTAGCAAGTTCTGTGCAATTTTGTATTGTCGTTCCATGCTTATGACTTTTTCTTCAAACTACTAAGTTCAAGTTTATAACTTTTTCTACCGTAACAAAGTCAAACAACTTCTTGACGCGTTTATTTTTCGTTGCGGGACCTCATAAAGTCATCGCTGTTTGTATGCATAAGGGAATGATGTCAAAAGTTTAGTTTACTTACCGGCGTTACCAATGACTTCAAATCAGTCAACTTCGATGATCAGTAAACTGCAAAGCTTTCTGTACTATTAAGTGATGAACTTAGTTATTTTGTAAATTATTTATCATCATAAATAATCTCAGGCCATAAATTCTACTAACTTGAGAAATGAATCCAGTCGTCAATTCTTGCAACGGATTTAGATGTTTTGGCGGGCAATAACACTTGTGTACTACCCGCATTATTGACACATGTCCGGAGAGTCAAAGAATCCTTGATACTTAAAAGTATAGAGGTTTTCTGAATTTGTTTCTTATTTTTAAATTTATATATAGTATAAAATATGTAGCTTCAGTTCAATGATCTGATTTGCTATGTCAAGTCAAATCTTGATCATAATAGATAAAATGCATTACGTAAATAAGAAAAAAGCTTCTATACATGCTTGACTCTGTTATTATATAAAAAAGATGAAAATAAAACAATGATATTTAGATAATATTAAAACGATTTTTATATGATCTACTTGTATTACATATAGTATAGTGTAAATTGATATATTTTAAACATCATTCCAATGATAGATGCCGTATTCGGGTTATTATACTTTACTCACAATCACACCTGGTTCATAGAGTAAATTGGTACGAACAACCCGGTTCTATATAGTTGCTCTAAAAAGTGATCACATTTGTATGAATTGATATTTTTATGAGAAAATGAAAAAATGTAAATACGGGAATCTTTCAAAATTGCTTGTCTTATTGTTTAAAATCCTGAGCTCTCAATATTTCTATTTTAGCATCATTTTCGGTTATCAAACAGTTCAAATTTGATATTGATAAATATTATTAAAATATTTAGAAATTTGCCTTTTATATATTTGTCCATCACCCAGTGTAGAAAATAATGGTACGAGCGATTCGAAGTTCGGGATTAAATAATCAAGATACTTGCAAGGACATTAATCTTGTAGATTTGGCTGAACATCATGATAGTGTAGATGCAATCAGATATGTGCCAGATATGCTATATATAGATCAAGTTAAGCATGTTCTGCAGAGGTTTATTGAAGTATGCCTAAGGATACGACGATTCTCTGCAGCCATAAATCTAAGGAAGTTAACTGGTTTAAATAGTCGTGACAAACGATTCGTGTTCAACAGCAGCAGGATTGCTACAAGTTTGCCGACAACCATATATAAACAACTACCTTCACCTGCTAATACAACCGCGATTCATATAAGATATAAATTACAATAATGATGCATTTCACACTCACAGACGATACCGAGTTTCACGAATGTATTTTAATAATGACGGTAGTACAGAACACGAATATCACGTACGAAAATGATTACCATTGCGAGATGGTAATCGAGAGATGAGGAGCTTGAGTAACTTAAGTCTTTGCTCTGGGGGGCGTCCTCTTAAAAAGAAGAAATCCCGAGATAGCCCAAGTACCAGATAGGCGCACTTGGGTTTTCCCATTTAATGACAGATGCTGAGCCGTTTCAGGGCCGACCTAGCTTTCTTCAGAATACGTTTTAGTCTATCCAGGTCAGCTTTTGCCGACCAATTCACCGTAACAGTGAACCCCATATATTTTACTCGACTCGTAAAGATAGGAAGTGGTTGAGGCTGCAAAATGGAGGAGAGTGCAGAGTGCTAGTCTTTTCAGTTTCTTTTTGGTGGCAAGAATTCCATGAAAGACGACCACCTGCGATTTGTTGGAGTTTAAAATAAGATTGGATGAGGGTAACTGATCTTTTAATTTTTAAAAGAAACGGCTGATGCCTGAGACATCTTTGCATCTGCGTCCGGAAAACAGGGCTGTGGTATCATCAGCATATACCACTAGATGTTAATCGCGTTTGAATTTCTTGTATAGTTCAATTGAGGTAGCAGGATACAAGATTAGAGAAAGTGGGAAGCCTTGAGGCACACACGTAATAGGGTAGAACTGACGTGCATCATGGTCGTGTTCATAGAAGAATCGCTTTGTATACAACAATATTTACGTCATGTTAACAATTTTAGCAGGCAACCGAAGGGACCTGAGAGAAGAGATAATAATAGGAATGGAAATGCGGTCAAATGCTGCGGAATAGTCAAGAGAAACAGCCACAGCAAGCTGATGGCTGCTGTCTTGACATAACTGATTCACTTCACCTATTGCTGAATGAACCGTGCATTCTTTTACGTACCCATGAAAACCTGGTGGGATTAAATTTCGCCTACTTAGATGGTCGCGGATTTTACGCGCACGCGCTTTTTCGTAAATGGAGATAAGGGAGTTTTGAATCGAAATCGGCCGCAGTTCTTTAAGGCATGAAATCGATCTCTTTTTTAAAATAAAAACACGACGGCTGATATGTCAGACGGGAAGGCTAATAGCATTGTGAGGCGACCTCCTTTCTCTAACTGTCTGTCAAAAGCCGACATACCCGAATGCAGAGTGGCGTGTGAGATTTGGAAGTGCCCTGGAGTGATCTCCATGAGTTAAGGATATCAGTAACAGATAAGTCCCTACTTCTAAGTCACACCAAAGCGAGATTGGTTAAGATTATTGAGTGGCTCCATACTTATGCAGGGATAGTGATTCCTCTAAAACTTTATCAAGTCCTATGCTACCAATCCAACCTAATGCTCTCCCCTTCCAGCAGACAAACTTCTCTTTCCTTAATATTTTCCAAAAGAAGACTGAGAAGGGTAAAGTTGAGCAATGATCACCATTCCCTTGCTCAGCTAGAACCTATATGTAGTGCTGCAGTATTCATTCGAGAGGGCCTGTCTGGTAGAAACAGAGATTGGGAAGGTGTAACATTTTGGCTAGGATATTGTGGTTTGTTCGAGTGGGATTGTATAAACGACCTTTATAGATAGTTGAAAGCAACGTTGTAGCTTGCGATGAGAGGTAGGAATTAAATTCGGTCAATCTTTCAATACCAATTTGGGGGAAGAGTTGGATAGCTGCCTGAAAGGCCACTTTGATCAGATCAAAGTGGAACCTTCTTCTAAGCAACGTATATTCCTCTATCCGTCAACAAATTCAGTCATGAGTGGTGGTCAGATTTTGACGCAACTGTTCAGTGCAGATGGGTTTAAACAACCACATCTTATGTAACAGTAAAATGTCGAGGAGTGAATTTGTTGTTGAGCAATGAAAGGTAAGAGCTTGTAATCTCTGAATAAGATAGTCGTTTCTTGTTCTGCGGAGTGCCTCATTAATCCAACGACCAGTTCTGTCATTGAAGTCACCAAGTACCATGTCTTAACCACAACCTATATACGATCGAGGAGATCACGGTTCTTGTGAATTTCTCCCGGCTGTATATAGATATTAGCTATGTTGATGCGTTTACCGCTTTTACAGAGTAATATATCTACACAAGACAGGGCTGGACATGAGTAGTTTAACAGAATGGAAGATCTTAAGGAGCATTTAACTAAGGTTAGAAGATCTTGAGATGAAGATGAGTGAGGTAGGGTTATATATGGAGTAAAGTGGGTGTAGATGGGCTTAATGATAAATCGAGTAATGTCCTGGGGGAGCCGCATACATAGCGTCTCCTGAAGGACTATAACATCTGCATCTCTTCCTGATAAAATGCTAAAGGCAGAAGCACCTCCCGAATTCCAATGAAAGATATTCAGTGAAAAAGGCTCTTGATTATTTTGCATTGTGTTAAGTTAGCTGGATTGAGAGGCCTGCTCCTAGTCAGAACTAGGAGTGAGAAAGTTGGCCGTTCCATATCCAGCCACACAAGTTAGAGACTCTTGCCCACGGGCGTTATCTTCATCACACGTGATGACCGTAAAGTCCCAGTTGATTTCGTCCTTCTTCGCGAGCTTGATGGATGGGATCTGTGGATTCGAAGAAGTCGATCTCTTCTTTGACTTCTTATTCAGAGTATAAGATGTGGATCTCTTTTTGGAGATATTGGGAACAGGAGTGAAGATTACTGGTAATTTGCGAGAGGAGTTCACCAAACCTGTTATAAGTGTTCTATTGATTTTATTGAGCCATTATACAATGTCTTGAATATGCTCTTGAAATCTTCTGTGTTTGAAACGGACGAGCTGCACACCTTATTGAATTTGTTTGAGGAATTAGATTTTGTCTCCTGGATATAAGTCTCTTGACATATCCCTTATAGACGGAGCATTTCCTCGACCATGCTGGGTGTTGATGGCGATAGTTACTACATGCTGGTGTGCCCTTTGATTCTGAGGCGTGATTCTCGTTTGAAAAGCCCCAAACGCTGCAGGTTTTCTTTCTCCTGCACCCAGAGCACCAATGCCTTCAGCAGTGGCAATTATTACAATGGGGGAAGGTTAAATTGTCAGGAACTAACATGGGTGAACATCATATTGCACCCCACAGGGTTGCAGGCCGAATTAGCAAGGATGCTAACATTCTCCTTCGTCGTGCTCGCAAACGCAATCGGAAGAGGAGAATTATCTTTATTTCTAATAAATCGTACCCTTTGTAAATTTTGAAGATATTTTCAAGTAGAACTGCTTCAACTCATCAAACTAAAAATATTAATAATATCATGTAAGTGACTATATTTTGGTATCTTCTTTTGAATATACTATTTATATATCTATTATTTAAGGCAATAGTTAAGACTTGAAGACTATAAGACTTGGTCAACTCTTATAGACCAAGTAGAAAGGTTGGATACTGTAACGTATTGTTTAAATATTCTTTAATCCTGAAATTATTTTAAATTAATATAAGTAATTATGATAAATAATTACATTTTGAGAAAGGAGGATGGTTGGTGATAGACTTCGTGGCAAGCCAGCCTAAAACGAAACCGTCGCATCAACATTATGAAATGCTGTCTCAATAAACTTTGCGACAGGCGACTACAATAGTACGGCCACGTTCATGCGTAAACGAACACCAACTATCAATTAAGCCCATCGGTATGACAGTGGAAAAGAGGCGGACTCCGAAACGAAGCGGAACAAACGCTGAAGAATAAGAAGGAAATTTGATAAATAATTAGATGTAAATTAAATTAATTAATAATAAGTAATTATAAGTAAATTAAATTATTATAATTAATTTCCTGCAATTAAATTACGATTTAATAAAATTATAAGTGACAAAGCAGACTAACGAATTTTATTTAAATTAGGAGTTATAAAACGAGGAAAGACATTTCCTCGCCATATGTTTTACCACGTAAATTACATAAACTTGCAGTTGGCTTCTTTACAATAAAATTTTATCAAACTGCTGAGATTATCTATCTCAGTGTTATTATTAAAGAATAAATCCGTTTAGCTATAGAATTTGCCTGATGAGTGAAATATATTGTATACGACTGAGAGCATAGATACGCCTCTCTCAGATGGTATTTCACATCATTTTTAGATATTTTTGATTTCGCTGAAAAGTTCAGATTTCATTGTTGAGCACGCGTTCATATCACTATTAGTGAGCGCACGAAAGTGATGATAAATAAAATCTACAAAGTATAAATGATACCTGATAATATATTTTAAAATAGGTCATTAATTATAAATAATAATATTTTGCGACTTTGAACCTTGGTATGCCTGTTAACAATTATATTAAATTTTTAAATATTTAGGAACTATCAAGTGCAGTTGAACGACAAGAAAAATCATTTTGATATTTCTCTAGTAACTACTAGCATCTTCAGAAAATTGGAATTTTCTGAAGATGCTAGTAGTTACTAGCGAAATACCAAAGTGATTTTTCTTGTCGTTCAACTATACCTGATAGTTGCTGGATACTCGAAAATTTTAATACAGATCAGGATGGATATATTTCTAATTATATTAAATATATACATTTATAGCCAATATTCAATTTCACTCTTATCTACATTTCTCGCTAAAATAAAGAATATATTGACCTAAAAATTGAAAAATATAGCAACTTGTTTGAGGACATTATTTGAGTATCATGATTTCCACAAAGCGTCAATTTTTAAATGTTAACATGCTATTATAATTGTTTGTATAATGTAAATTAAAATTACGAGTGATAACAACAAACGCATAGATTACATTTGCATTTAAAAACGTTGATTTAAAAGCCTTGTCGAGAAAATCCATAAAGTTGATATATGTATATGTATAGATATAAATTATTAACAAAGAATAGATAGAAGTATCCTGTCCGTTAAAATCTTTGCTATCTCATCTTGATTTTCACTATACATCTTCAAGATCGCGTTAGTGTTTCACTCTTTTTCGTAGAACGTGTTTTTCGTCGTGATTATTACCGTGTTCAGATGAGGTTACTTCCGAACGGTTTTGGCTATTAGAAACGAAATGGTTGTTGCCAGATTTTGCCGCTTCACTACTGCTAATTGCCGAACTATGATTGAGGCCACCGATGTTATTGTCGTCGTTAAAATCATTATTCAAGCAAGATAAAGTTTTGGTGTACGATGGCTTATCGACAAAACCGTTGGCTTCAAGTCTCTTTCTTATGGTTTTTGTTGTCTTCTCGTGCTCGGTGTTTTCATCGCAAACAACGTCAGTATCATCGTCAGGACTACAAGAATCGGTTTTCTTATTAGATAACGGCTTTTTAGATGAAGTGGTAGGTTTTGATACAAAATACCTACATACAAAGAAGTGGGTAAAAAGTAAAAAGTATAAAAAGTAAATAAAAAACGAGACATATACGTTAATGTTAGGTACACGACATAAACGGCCGTCTCTTTTTATTTTTAGAATATTGTAATTGACATAGCAACCCATACACATTTGTAAAATTTGAAACGCAGTAATCGTTACTGATAAGAACTCGGGCACTCTCCATTTTAAGGCTTTGCATGCATAATAAGTGTACATCACTGAATGTATTCCATAGTTAATGGTCATAAACCATCGGCCACTTGCTGCAAGATTCTCGTAGGAAAGCCAAGTGTAAATGAGTACCGTGGAATGATGAAACCAGTGCAGAAAGATTAAAGGCCGCTTTCTAAGGACGATAAAAGCAGTGTCGAAAAGTTCAGGTACTTTGGAAAGACAAAACATATACGACCAGAAACCGGCTACACCATAAGCGTTACTATTATTACATATACTGTATTCAAATCCTTCAACGGTTAGGGAATATATAAACTCAGGCAACACTCGTATGAAACCGAAGCAGCTAAAGGCAGCAAAACAAATATTCCAGAGGATTAAAATCGGCTGTAAATTCATAGCTTGTCGATTTTTCATAACTCGTTCACAAACAAAAGCAAAAATTACATACATTATACCGCCGAATACGCTGTTGATCCAATTCAATCGCATCCAATCATGAACTTCAAGAATATAACTCATATTGAAAAACTTTTGCTCAAAATCAAATATTTTATAACGATATGAAAATTCGTTTAATGACGACGGCACGTCTACTATTGAGTATTCATGAGAAGACATTTTTGAACTTCTTTCAGTTTAGAATACAGCCAGGGAAATTACGATTTTCAACTAAACAGTAATCTAAAGCATAATTATAAATAAATTATCTTTAATTATAATAATATATAATTATAAATAAAATATTTTTATCGCAAATATAAAAATTTATTTTAAAATAAATTTAAACTATTACGCGAAATTTTTTATTGATAAATAATATGATATAAACACTAATATAATAATAAACAATATGCTTTGTATTAGAATAAAAGTTGCTAAATAATCAAATTTCATCAGAAGAAATACGTCATCGGCCGCCTGCTCTGAGGGTAGAGGAATGGGGCTGAAACCTGATAACATGGCAGTTCTTCACGATAATCACTAATCCTTATTCTTATGCATTGTCGATTATTTATTATTCAATTCAAACAAAAATTGACTTTTATTTTAAATTTTCATTTTAAATTGTTATAAATATAAATCTTATCAAATCTTATATAATTATTTACTTTATTTATCCTTATTTTTATTTATATATAGTATAAAATACGTAGACTCAATTATCTGATCTGATAATTCATTGACATTTACAAAAAAGCTAAAACACAATATGGAACGATGCATTATTTGGCACGCTTTTTTGTTTAAAATCTATTCTTTTATAATTTTTTGGACCTCTTTACTGACAATTTGAAATGTCAATTTAATATATTTTCCTTGGATGCTATAGCAATGTGATTTTAAATGTGATTATACAAACTATCTATATAACCTTTCGATAAAGAGATCGTATTATATAACAAACTGAATAGCAACAAACCAGCAAAGCACATTTTTTAATGTGCTTTGCTGCAGACGTCGAGTCAACGTATTTCAGAAGTAACTTTTACAATTTGAGAAGTGAATTTTAAAGGTATCGCGGTATTGTACCAATTAATAGGAAAGTAGTGTTGTAACTGTGTCATATAGACGTGATAATGATACGAATTTCAGAAGCAACTTCAATTTGAGAAACGGACACAAACTTGCCAAACGGTAAGTTTTGAAAGTAATGGAAGGCAGCGTTGCAACCGCGTCATGACGATGTGGCAACAATGGATAATATAAGGAACTATGCTGACATTTAATGAAATCACGGTCTATAATCAGCGTATATCCTTGAAGCTACAAGGATATATATCCTATGTGGCTTTTGTGCGTAAAAACTTCCTATGTGGCTTTTGTGCCAACTCATACGCGGCTTCTCCCATAAGAAATATCAACCTCCAACGTGTCCACTCAAACCACCCAAGTCGTTTTTGATGTCTTTTGTCAACCCACTGATCATGTCACTACATGCACTTTTAATCCCATGTATTCACTTTCCGACACCCCGTCTCTTCTCTTTTGTCTCGTTTCTCAATAACTTATATCCCTCAATCAAAATCACCTCCACAAACCTCCACAATCCTTCCACTCATAATCTTTCCTCACATTGCTCACCACCCTCTATATAATCCAAATCCTATTTGTCTTCCGCTGTCAAACTTACTCTCTTGATATCCTCAACTCCCACCTCTCCTATCGTGATCTCACCAACTCACGTTACTCGTCCTCCTTCACGGAAACGCTTTCCTTCTCGCGATCGTTGTGTCGTCGTCACTAATATCACTCCTTCCACCTCTTTATCTCCACAAGCACGTCTCGACCACGATGCTTCAGCATTCAGATCCATCCTCTCGTATCTTGTTCCTGCGGATAAACCATCATTTTTCAACATATCTCCTGTAGCATTCATCCGCCTAAACAAATCTTCTCAATCTAATCCTTCCCAGTCCTATCTTCTAAAAATTGTTTTCAAGCATCGCTCTCACGCGTCCTCTGTCCTCTCCCAACGATTCAAACTCATGTTCTATTTAGCCACTCGCATTTCCCCAATCGCACCCCCTCCAAAATCGCGCAACTCTCATCTGCCCGCATCGAAAAATACCGTCGCGAGGAAAACGGCGATACATCTCTCTTCATCCAAAACATCAACGGAAATTTTCCAGTTGTCCAACCCTCCCAAAATTTCGATTGCGTTCCATCTCCCCTATGTCTTCTCCACTAGCCCCTATCTGTTGAAAAAGCACATTTTACGGATTTACAGTTCAATTAATTAATGATTATTAATTATTATTATCAATAATTATTATTAAAGAAGAAAATAAAACTTGTGTTGCCCGTAGAGCATGCGCCGAAGAAAGATAAAGGTATTTTTTGACTTCTAGATATTTTAATTGAATGCTAATAACAAGATAAAATTGAAATCCATCCAACGCCATCCAACGCGGTAACGCAACTAGCGTTACCGCGTTGGATGGCAACGCTCAGCCTCTGCAGCAAGAAATCCGTGGACCGCCGCTCTCCGGTCACTGCTGCTATCTGCCGAACTATTTCGTGCATTAGGCATTCCGCATCTGGGCTTAACGCACTAAGCGTTTCCAAGTGACCGTCACAAAATTGTAGATCGGTGTCAGGAAGGAGTATTTGCTGCGTTTCTTGTCCTCTGCTCCACTGGCTACCGCTCCCGGTGCGGTCACAGCTGTATTTAGATGACTCGGTGCCAAGGTGTCTGGGCAGGTGAAGTCCCAAGCCAAACACCTGCCACTTGACCATGGAGTCAGTGACAATCCATCCGGCCGCCTGTCATCATGTTGCCAGTGACTTCGGCTCCAGGCGCGATGGAATTTCTGCCAACATCAGTGCACGCTTGATGATATCGTTGACTGCACTGTGGAGTGACAGTCTGCAGACGGACTTGTGGCAGCTGAGCCCATGTCGTCCGATGGCGTCTACATCCGCTCCGCAGACACATACATGTGGCAGACAGACTGGAACACCAAAGCGCAGGGAAATGGCGATGCGTAGTGACGAGTCGTCGAGTTTTGTGCCGAGCGACGAACAGAGACGTGTGTGAAGGTAGGCCCCGGAATGAGGTGCAGTAACCGCGATTAGACGCCCTTTGCTCGCCTGGTCAAGTGCAGCTAACAACACCTTCGATCCCTGGACAGTATCAACGGAGTATCCCAGAATTTCTATTTTGTAGCGAAGGACGGTTGTACTGGCATGAAGCCCGCTCGAGACTGCCATTCGGTCACTGCAGTAGTGTATGTCGGTTCGCTGATACTGCAGTAGTCATTTAGTCGCCCTGACAGGATCCGAGTTATGAGTGTTTGCGACCCGGCGACCGATGATAGGAAGGCCGGTAGAGCAATATCCGTCGCTCTCCTGATGCCGTCCGCCGTTAGCAACCGGTAGTGATGCCTGGTCCCATGCCCCATCGGACAGCGCAATATTGAGGACGGAATGCAACAACGACCGAATTACGTTGTCGTATTCAAACAACAGTTCCTTCCTGTAGCATGGCGCGCTGCGTAGAGTGAACATCGTCTTCGGTATCGCGAAGCAGTTTTTTAGCAGGAACAGCGCATCGTGAGCGTATAGAAGCGATATCCGGCTAGACATGCGTTGTAATTAATGCAGTTTTATTTCCTATGTCTTGGCCACGCTCTTTTCACATCCGATTGGTGCTCCAAGTAACATTGCTGATACTGGGTCGACGTGTTTGACGTCTGGAGCGACTGCCTTGAAACTTCTCACAACATCGTTGTTGTCAGTAATGAGCTCGCACTTGCCAACATTGATGACGAGTCCCAGCTCCTTTCCCCGCGCCGTCAACATACTCCAGTCTGAGAGCAACGTGTTCACATCACCACCTAACGTGACATTATCCATGTACCAGATATTGCACTCGGACTTGATGCGCTTTGTCAGTGTCAAGGCAGTCAGGCAGAAGAGCAGCGGACCGAAAGGATCGCCTTGCTGTGGTCCCTCGTCTGATATCAACGCGTACTGGCCGAAACGTAGGAACGATTTGCTGGAGTAGCAGCTGGACAGGTATGGATACAGCTCCGGTAGCTCTCCGCCTATTACTGTCAACATCGCATCGCGGCTCAGAGTGTTAAAAGCGTTTGCGAAGTCGATTTTCAACATAGCTTGTCCACTGCCTATGTTCGCTAAATAGCAGCGAACTGCGTGTGCAACTGCCTCTGCTCCGTGTTGAAACCCGAAGCCAAGTTGAGATGGTGACAATATCACGATTACCTTGTCTTTCACAGCGCGACAGGCGCCCTTGATACAAGACGGCGGAGTGGGAAGCCCACTGCTATAGGTCTGACACCTCCTCCTTTCTTTGCTTGTGCACATAACGATGCACCGTGCAAGACGGGCCTCAGAGTTGCCTGGACTCCACCAGCCAGGCACATGTTGCAGAAGTCCATTAGCGAAACTATCAGCTGCTGTCCAGCGACGCATGTGAACGGAATCGTCATATCTTTAAGGTGCTGAGGACGAAAGCCATCAAGTCCTCCTGCTGAACCTGCTGGGAATGCCTTGATCGCAGCAGCAATATCTCTATAAGTTAGCGTAAGTGTAGGATGCGAGCTGTGCGCGTTGCCAATCGTCTGTATGTCCGGTTCAGTCGACTCCGAAGAACTGTCGATCGACGTTTCTCTCAGCGGATGCAGTAGGCGCAGAGCTGCTATCGTCTCATCGTTGAAGGGAGCCAGAGAGTCGTCGCTGGCCGCCAGCCTAACTGCACCGCGCACGTCGTCTTCTTCGATCTTCGACGACACCCGCGCAGCCAGGTTTTGAAGGTCGTCCGTCGTTGTTTTTTTCCTCTTCCTTTTCCTATTCTGAGTCGTCCGTTTGTGCGGCTGGCTGTGGCTGGCGACCACTTGACAAGTATTCTGTCAGAGCTTTGTTCACTTTAGTTGCCAGATTCGGTCGGTGCCGTTTGCCGACCGAGTCTGGCAACTAAAGTAATAATATGTTATAAAATATTATTAAAAATAAATTTTAACTCTAATTGGGATATTTCTACGCATACATAATAAATAATATACTCTGTTAGAATAAGATATTATACTATATAATCACGTTACACCAGAGGATATACATCAGTAGCACGCATTTGCGCATATGATAGTGATTTTATCTGAATCAAATAGATACATAACATAATAGATAATAAATAAATTGCGTCATCGTTTTTTGAAAACTTTATAATAAGGCAAATGATTAAAAAATTAAAAAAAATTCCTTGTAAAATTATAAGGATAATTTGCAATAAAGGTATTTTTCACTGTGAAGATAATGAATTGTTTCTGAGCAAAAAATTCGAATTTGGAATGTAAAAAGTATTTGCTTTTGGTGAATTGTAGAATAATTTATATCCATAATTTTTCCCATTTACATTGAATCGCGATGGATTGATATTTGTCGCAAAAATAATTCATATTTTTATGTTTTTGATTTGAATTTAAGAAAGAATCAATCAAAGCAGTAATATAGTTTTATATTCTGCTAGCTACTGCTTCTAGCATCAGCAGAAACAAAACGTACAATTTGTTCATCAGTGTATGTTTTGTTTTTGCTGATGCTACTATTAGTAGCTAGCCGCCTCGATTGGACTTTTCGAGGGGGGGGGTGAAAGACCCCGGGTGGTTCAGTCGAAGGGCGGCGTGTTGGATTGGCTGGAGGGTTTAGATCCCCCTGGACCTGAGGTCATAAAGACAAAAGAAGACAAAGACACAATGAAGACTCCGTGAACGACCGACAGTCTCTATTTATGTTTTCTTATTCTGCATGTGTTCTAACGCTTTTTTAGTGGTTGTATAGTTATTAATAAAATCCCTACTTCCTTAGTAGCTAGCGAAATATAAAAATAAATTTCTGTTCTGATTGATTATGCTCCAAGATTCCGAATTAAAAAAATGACCGACATTAAAAAAAAGATTTATTTTAACGTGGCAAATGCGTGCCAGCGCACGCTTACATGACCACAACAAAAACAAAACTGTGAATCAGGCGTCGAGAAGGTGTGAACGGAGGAGGTGTTTGAATGTGATAAAAGAGGGAGCGCGGCGGACGTCGAGAGGGAGTTGATTCCAGGCGAGTGAGGCGGCGACGAGGAAGGATCGGAGACCGTAGTTGTTGGAGTAATTAGGAACGTGGAGTAAGAGGGTATGACAGGAACGAAGCGATAGCGAGGTGGGGCGAGTATCGTCTAAGAAAGGAAGGTTGATGAACGATGGGGAGCCGACAGCGATGAGACGAAAAGTAATGAGAAGAAGGCGGAGTTTGATGCGGATGTGGATGGTGGGCCAGGAGAGTTGGGCAAAATATGTGGATGTGTGGTCGAAGCGACGGAGGCGAAAGAGCACTCGAACGGCGGTGTTGATTATTCGTTGTAGGGGTAGGATGATGGATTTTGGAGAATTGGCGAAAAGGCTAAGGCAGTAATCGATTTTAGGGAAAAGAAGCGATGAAAGAAGAGACATACAAGAACGGAAGTCGATAAGGGGGCGGATACGGCGGATGTCACGAAGAATTAAGTTAGACGAGCGGACCTTGTCACGGACGAAGGGTTTAAGGGAAAGGTGATCATCGAAATGGAAGCCTAAGAAAGTGAGATTGTGGACTACAGGGATGATCGATGAGGCAAAATATACAATGGGAGGAGATATGCTAGGTTTACGGGGAAGGATCCACATTATTTTGGACTTTTCGGCGTTTAGAACGAGATGGAGATTGGAGAGACGCTTGTAGATAGAAGAGAGACAGTTGGAGGCAGAAATGGCGATGTCGTGTATGCGATTTGCGGGTGCATGAGCATAGATTAGAATGTCATCGGCGTATTGCATGACGTTAAAGGAGTAAGGTTTGATAAATGGAGAGAGATCGCCAAGCAAAAGAGAGAAAAGCAGGGGACCTAGGACTGAACCTTGTGGAACCCTGCAAAAAATAGGGATGGGAGGGGAGGATGATGAATTAGAACAGACGCGAAAGGAACGGTCGGATAGATATGAGGCGAACCATGCTACGGAGGAGGAAGAAAAGCCGTAATCATAACGAAGGCGAGAAAGGAGGACGGAGTGGTCGACAATGTCGAATGCGGAGGAGAGGTCCAGGGAGATGAGAACACTATATAGAGCCTTGTCTCGAGAAATGAGTAAGTCGTTGTACACTTTTATGCATGCGATTTCTGTCGAGTGATTAGAGCGGAAAGCGGATTGGAAAGGAGGGTACAGATTGGATGAGGAGAGATAAGCGTTGATTTGTATTAAGATGAGGCGTTCTAAGAGCTTAGAAAGAGTAGGGAGTAGTGAAATGGGGCGATAGCTAGAAGGAAGGGAGGGTCGAGCGATTGTTTCTTAAGGATGGGACGAACGATTGCGGATTTCCAGTGTGAAGGGAAGATACGACTGCGGATGGACGAGTTAAACAAGTTATTTGTTATTAGTTATTTTTAAACCTTTTATTATTTTCTCAAAATTCTAACTGTGCATAAATGTGTTTTATTCAAACGTGTTTAAATACTGATTTTATAATCCAAATATATTTTGTAGTACAAAATATATATGGCTTCAGTTAGGTGATCCGATTAACAGGGTGATAAAGAAAGTACTTACAATTTTATAAATATCAAGTATTATTAAATAAGTAAAATTTTTAAAAAATTGATGGTACGTTTCTAAGTTCTTTTCCATCAGCTTATGTAGCAGTAAACACATCAAATATGTCACATTAAACAGTTGTTCTTTAGGTCTCGAATAAATCTTAAATTCCGATTGTCGAAATTTTAGCTTAACTTTTATCAGTATACAAACTATACATTCATTGTACAATAGAACGACACATCTATGCAATAATATATTTGCTTAAAGAAACCTGATATAACGTAACTGTTTTCGAATACCTCGCGTATATTCCAATGTAATATATTGTAAATAATCAGAATTATAAGGTGTTGTCTGTTCTATACTATAAGGCGATATTGTATTAGTAAAAATTGCGAAAAACAAAAATCGCAATTGCTACTAGATGCAGCACCTAGCGGCTCTGAATGTAGCATATGCAAAACGCGATTACGGGTACGAAAAGTCGTGATGATTTCGCAAAACACAGGGATAGAGCAACTTGTCCTTTCTAAAGACAGCTCTATGCAGCACATCTTTTACACAAAGTCGTTCGTTTCTGCTGTGTTCATAAAAAACAATCATCTTACAAAAGTTGAACAAAGCAAAATACGTATATTTAAATTTAGCTGTTTTGTCTAAAAGTCTCGATTCAGCATCTTTAAATCACCATGCCTAAAGGCGAGTAAAATAAGAGACAGTTCATATGATTCGTTAAATTGCTCAAATCGGTAATATCTACACACATTTAAGCTTTCTGTTAACAAAATTGGTGAAAAGTATCAACGTGGACGTTGAAATAGTCGAAAAGTGATTACGAAATAGTTGGTTGTAATTACATGATTGTTGGATCGTAAGACTTATAAAGCACATGGTATGTACATTGTGCGCATGCCACAAAAATGCTTAGAGCATCAGGTTGTAAAAAATATGCGTACCCACCTTTGGATAAAAACAATCATGCAGACATATCATACAGACGAGATATGCGAATTGCCCAGGACATGCTTAACCGAAATAGAATACATACTGTGGATATTTCTCGATATCAGGAAAATTACATATTAGCAGACTATTTTCATGCTACCCGTTGTTGCAGTTATTGCTACTGCTTTTAATAGTACAGCAGCGAGACGAGCATGATTTATAACCGGAACCAAAAATGCTTACAGCACCATAATTACACGCAAACATTAACTTTATAAGACATACTTCTGTAGACTATACGACCATAATAAATTAGTATTTCGCTGCAGAGATGAAGTCTTTTGTTAAGGACGCGGAAAAATAGCGAAAGTTCCCTAGAGGACTAGGGAATCATCGGATAATGAGATCAATACACAATAAAGCTACATTTTAAAGATAAAATAGAGTAAATACAATGATTAAAATATTTGTGCTTGAAACAAACTAAAATCTAGTCTGCAAGATGGAAAAAACAAGCTTGCATCTTAAAGTTATTTACCAATATCATTCAGAGTTGGTCATAATATGATATTAAGGTTATGCAGTTGAATCAAGACTAAACTTGACATTTAACTGTGCATTTATTCACAAGAGTGTCTATAATCTTCCCAAATTCATAAAAATATCTTGAAACAATTTTTCATATCCTATTTTGACTTTAGACACATGAAATTTATCGTATCAAATTGGGATTTTTTATCGTACCAATTGGGATTTCCTGATGTCTATTTTGTTGTACGTGGATTCTTCATATATACCACGAATTATAGTTATTATATTTAATACTAATGTGATCAGAAGATCAATTATCGGTGCTTGCGATCCTTTAATGGATTTTTTCATCATTTACTTTGTCAAATTTGCTAGATCACTCGTGTGATCTGGCGAAATTGACAATATTTATAATGTAAAAATTGAAAATAGGCAGGACAAATGTTCGTTTAAATATCAACGAAACGCCTTTCGTATTGGTCAGGGTATTGTAATCAATTAGGTAAAATATAGATCAATAATTATGAATTGTTACATCAGGATTGTCCATTCACTCCTACAAGCAGGCCGCGTTGCCCCCTGGATTGCGGTGCTGATTCTTTGCATTAGAAAGAAAAAGATGCGTGCATTCCAGGTTTGTCTAACCAAACGCCGACCAAGTTTCTGTATAAAGTCAAGAGAATCGGGGCCCACCGTTCCTATTGTCTCGATGACTATTGGGGTAAGCGTGTTGGTAAGGGTTTAAATTCACGTATTTTCGGTATTTTCGGGTTTCTGCCTCCTTTGCAACAATTTCAGTGCAATGAATCACCAAATGTTGGTTGATTTGATCCAAGGTAAATAATACATCAAAACGGATAAAGACGAGAAGCGAAACGTTGATAAAAGGAACATTTGTCTGGGTGTCTTATTTTCTTGCAAGTGAAAATATAATAAATATACAATGATTGAACATTTTTAGCTTATTATAATATGAACGTTATTGTAATATGTTCTGAAAATATGATACACCGAATTATTTCGTCAAATTCTATATGAACGCGAAATTCTCTCCAACAATTGAAATTAATATAATTGCTTCATTTTAAGGAAACAATTATAACCTGATCTTTAAAATAATGACAAATATGATTTAGTAGCAACAATAAATTTAACAAGTGACATGCTATAATATTCGGCAAACAATCTCGCTGACTAATCAAAGTAGCCGTCCTAAAGCTCACTTATGGAAACAATCTTGGGTGACAATCTCGAGTCTGATATTCGATTTATCAGTTGATTTAGTATTTGCAGTATTACGGCAACTTGAAATGGGCGACAGCATGTCAACAATATGTGTTCTTGCCACTTTATAATTCAATTAACGAATACTTACTTGTTACGTAAAATAAATAAATGATTGCCTTAAATAAATAACAAGTGTCAATCTAGCTGAAACAGCAAAACGAAAAAAAACCAAACAGAAGGTAATTCAACACCAATTTTGGCAGCCTTCCAACTTATATCATCACGGCATCAGATCCAGAGGTATCTGAGCCCTCCAACCAATCCAACACGCCGCCTTCCGACTGAACCACCCGGGGTCTTTCACCCCCCCCCCCGAAGAATCCAATCGGGGCGAACTAAAGAAACCTTAGCATTTGCTCTGGGGGACGTCCTCTAGAAAAGAAGACTAATCCCGAGATAGCCCAAGTGCCCCATAGGCGCACCTGAGATTTAAATTGAATGACAGATGCTTGGCCCCTTCCAGCGATCACCTAGCTCTCTTCAGGATACGTTTAAGTATATCTAGGCTAGATTTCACCGACCAGTTTATCGTAACGGTGAACCCCAGGTATTTTACTCGACTCGTGAAGGCAGAGAGTGGTTGGTTAGTCAAAATGGAAGAGAGTGCAGAGAATGCTAATCTCTTAAGTTTTTACTTTGTTGCTGCGGTGCCATGGAAGAGTATAACCTGCGATTTAGCATAGTTTAAAATAAGATTAGACCGGTTTACTGGTATTTTAATCTTAAAAAGAATCGGCTGATGTAAGAGACTACGTCTTTGCACCTGAGTCCAGAGAACATGGATGTGGTATCATCAGCGTATATCACTAGACGTTGTTCGAGTTTAAATATTTTAAAGAGTTCAATGTAAGCAGCAAGGAACAAGATAGGAGAAAAAGGGAACCCTTGAGGCACACCCGTAATAGGGTAGAACTGACGCGCATCAGGGTCGTCTTCATAAAAAAACGCTTGGAGTACAGCAGTATCTCCACCCTATTAACAATTCTTGCAAGCAACCCAAGATACCTGAGAGAAGAGATAACAAAGGGAATGGAGATGCGATCAAATACAGCAGAAAAGTCAAGAAATCAGCCACATCAAGTTGATGACTATTCTCCTGATAGAACTGATGCACTTCACCTACAGCTAAATGAACCGAGCGACCTTTGACGACCCCATGAAAACCTGGTGGGATTAATTTTTGCCTACTTAGATGGTCGCGGATAAAACTTTATCAAGAACAATTTTACCAATCCACCCCAATGCTCTATCCTTTCAACAGACAAATTTCTCTCTCTTGAATATTTTCCAGAAGGAAAACTGAACTGGATTAAGTGAAGCAATGCTAGCTTTATCCTTACCCAGTTGGAACCTATATCTAGAGCTCCAATATTTATTCGAGAGAGCTTATCTGGCAGAAATAGAGAGATTGGGAAGACGAAGTATAAATGCTAAGGTCTTGAGTTTTATCGGAGTGGGATTGTAAATACGACCTTAATAGGTAGTCGAAAGCATCGTGGTAGCTTGCGAAGAGAGGTGGGAATTGAATTCGGTTAGACTCTCATTACCAATTCGGGCGATGCGTTGAATAGCTGCCTGAAATAAAGCCACTCTGATAGGATAAAAGTGGACTCTCCTTCGAAGCAGCGTATCCTCTTCTATCCGCCAACGAATCAAGTCATGAGAGGTGGACAGATGTTGTCGCAACTGCTCCGTACAGTGGGTTCAAACAACCACCTCTCATTGAACAGTAATAAGTCGAGGAGTGAATTCGTGGATGTGCAATGAAAGGTGGGGGGCGTGGTTTGTGAATAAGATAACTGTTTCTGGCTCTGCAGAGTGCCGCATTAATCCAACGACCAGTTCTGTCGTTGAAATCACCAAGTATCATGTCATATCCGCTGTCAAAAATCCTATCCAGGAGGTAACGGTTTTTGTGAATCTCACCTGGATGGATGTAAACATTGGCTAGACTGAGGCGTTTACCGTTCTCACTGAGTGATATAACTAAACAAGACAGGGCTGGACAAGAATAGTTTAAAAGGAGGGACGATCGTAAGGAGCATTTAACTAGGGTTAAAAGATTTCGAGATGAAGAGGAGTGAGGAGGGGTTATGTACGGAGTATACAAGGGTGTAGATGTGTTTAGGGATAAATCGAGTAATGTCCTGGGGGAGACGGATAGACCCGTCTCCTGAAGGACTATAACATTTGCATCTCTACCATATAGAAGTCTAAGGGCAGAAGCACCTCCCGAATTTCACTGAAGGATATTCAGTAAAATGGACGAGTTTTACAGGATTGCCCAACCTAGACAGAGCTAGGGGCGGTAAGGTCGCTCTTCCCGTTACTAGCCCCAGCTAGGGAAGACACTTGCCCGCGGGTAATATCTTCATTTCCCTATTCTTTTGCCTTTCTTGCCTTTCTTGCCTTAAGCTTTCCAATCTGCACAGGAGGCACAGCATGGGCTGATGCCCCCATTTTCTTTGATTCAGGAACAGAAACGGAAGCCGGAGAAGCCGAAAACATAAAGCAAACTGGCTGGCAATCAGTACTTGAATCTACTTAAGCGTATCCTACTTAGTAGATTGCATTAACTGCAAGATGTCTCTGTCTCACATTATGGACACAGCAGTCGCGGCGCTAGTAGGTGCAGGTTTCAGCGGCAAGAGGTGACGGTCGACATGAGCTTTGAAAGCTGACCACTTCCGGACCCAAGCCGGGTGTGTTCCCGCAGTTGGAACATTTGGGGGAGGAGGCATATTTTCCCTGGTCTGGGTACAATCCATCAGACCACAATAAGCACAAAGTCTGGGGAACTTGCAACTGGTGTCCCGGTGACCCCACTTGTGGCATTTTTTGCAATGGGGATATGTGCGGTCTTCTGAACTTACATGTTTAAAATTTATATTAAATCCGAAAAACGGATTACACGCTGAGTTGGACAAAACTTCGGCGTTTTCAAGTGAAGAAGTTACGAACCCAATAGGGAGGGGATATCAACTTATCCCCATTACATTACGAAAATTTGATACATTGAATTTCTTTTCGAGTGCCATAATGTCATCTTCCTCCATGAGCGGATAAATGTTTGAGTGTTATCTAAGCCAGTGTATCGGCATGGTCTTAAAGGACCCGATATAGATAAGTTAGCGTCAAAGAAACTCTCGTATTCCTTCGCCAACCCGAACGTGGCGAAGTATATCTTGATTTCCGCTTCATATAGTTTATTGAAGTTGAATAGTATACGGTTTTGATAGTTACTTGTAAATGATCTAAGAAAAGTGTGCATTTCCATATCTCTTAAATTTTAATTTAAATCAACTTCTTGGCTTTTGGGATAGTGGAAAGTTCCCATGTACCCACAACATTTGAAGAAACACAAACACTACTGACCTGGTGGCAGGAATCAGAACAAATTAATCTTTTCTCGTTCGAATTTAACGCTATTTCCATTGATTTGTAAGCTTTTTAACAATTTTTCCTAAATCCTCTGATAGCTCCGTAACGCTGTTCATTTTTTCGTTTTATTTATGTGAATTAGCGAACTTTCGATTATCATCATACTGAATTGGCATAGTACATGAGCCATGCAAAACTGCGTTCATTGAGTCAGCAGCACCTTCTATATTTGCCGGCATTATTTGATGACTTTCATGTGAGTGTTTCTTGAAGTGCAAAGTCATTGCTCGTAAGGAAGACTGATGGATCATTTGCCAACTTATCAGTATTGTTTACCTTAGTTACCATTCCTGTCACTCATGCCCCAACCTATTTTAATTCTCCTTACTCTACCTCCCACGTAACACTTCCCAATAAGTTACATCCTTCATTTAAAATCATATCCAGTCACATCTCTGATCAACCGATTCAACACCCCGCTCCTGTCACACTTGCTCCAACCAATATTAATTCTTTATCAAGCACCCCTGTCATTTCCACTTCTATCTGCTCATCTACCTCGACTCCAACCAGCTCTGTCCGTCCACCACTTCCACGAAATCGTTTTCCTTCGCGCGATCGCTGTATAATCATATCAAACTTAAAGCTTTCCGAATCTGCTTCTCCACAATCTCGCCTCGATGATGATGTATCTGCTTTCAGGTCTATCCTAGCAACCATTCTTCCTGATGATAACCCATCACTCTTCAATAATATCGCTCCTGTATCCTTTATTCGTTTAAACAAATCCACTAAATCAAATCATCTCAGTCCTCCACTCTTAAAAATCGTTTTCCGACATAGTTCACATGCCTCTTCGGTACTCTCTCAACGTTTTAAACTTCTTACCACTTCATCTACTTGCCGTATCTTTCCTGACCGCTCCCCTTCTGATATTGCCCAGCTCAATTTAGCTCGCATTGAAAAACATCGACGTGAAACAAACGGCGAGTCATCCTTATCTATACGTAAAATCAACGGAAATTTTCACGTTCTTCACACAAGGCCAAAAATTCGATGGCGTCCCATCTCTCCCCCTTGTCTTCTTCGCTAGTCGATCTCGCTCCTAAGCATACTTTTCGTCTTAGTCTATTCAATACTCGCTCCATTCTTCATAAAGCTGATATGCTTCTCGATATCTTCGATCAATTATCTATCGATATTCTCTGCATTACCGAATCCTGGCACACTGACTCCAACGATCTTGCTATTCGTCGTCTATGTCGCTCTGGTTGTTCTCTAGTTGAATCAGCTCGTCAAATTACATCTCATACATCTACTGCGTCTAACCATGGCGGTATTGTTACCATTGCTCGTCACCCAATGTCTTTACGTAAAATCAACGTTAACATCCGTTACACCTCGTTCGAATTACTCATATGCAGATTATCAACGCCTTTCCCTCTGGAACTTGTGATTGTATACCGTCCAGGTTCAGTTGCCCTATCACGTATCTTCTTTAACGACCTTGCAGATCTAATGTCTCACTGTTCATTGTCTTATACTCCTTCTTTTGTTCTCGGTGACTTTAACATTCGTCTTGATCGCCCGTCTGACTCTGACTCTATCACTTTAACTAATCTTTTTTCTGATTTTAACTATAAATTACTTTCAACAAGCCCAACTCATATTCTCGGCGGTGCTCTCGACATCATTGCTGTTCCTAACTGCTTCAATGACTATACCTCCTTGTCAATTACTGATCCTGGTTTGTCCGATCATTTCCTTGTCACTCTTACTCTTACTCGTCCCCATCCTCCTTCTCCGCCTTTACCATTATCTACACCAAGTCGACCCTGGAAGCTTCTCGATATCCCTATTCTCTGCACAGCCTTACTCAATTCTTCACTCTTTTCACTTCCTCTTAACTATCTCTCTCCCGATGATCTCTGCATTCTGTTTGATTCTGAACTTACGTCGATCCTCAATAACCTTCTACCTAGTCGACTTCGACGTTCCCAGCGCTTGCGCCATGCTCCCTGGTTCGATTCTGACTGTAGTCTTTCTAAGCGTCGACTCCGTCACTCTTTTCGTATGTATAAACGCTTTCTTAAACGTTCACCCAACTCACTCCCTCCAAATCTTCGTGAAACCTACTTTTCTCAACGCCGTTCACATCTCATTCTTATACGTACTAAACGTACTCTCTTTTGGCGAAATCAACTCGAGTCATCTTCCAACTCGAAATCTCATTGGAATATCTTAAACTCAATTCTTTCACGATCATCTACCCCTTGTAATATAAATCCTGATGAATTTTCTTCTTATCTACAAACTAAGCTATCTAATTTACTTTCCCTACTACCCATAGCCCCCTTGTACCCACTCTTATCTTTAAATACTTCCCTCCCAGAACTATTCCACCTTCTTCCCGTTTCGTCTGATGAAGTTTCTTCGGTTCTGCTGTCATTACCTAATAAAACCTCTCCTTCTGACCCAATTCCCACTCACTTACTTAAAAATATCTGCACTTTTATCTTACCCTTCCTAACCACATTGTTCAACTCGTCCATCCGTAGCTGTACATTCCCTTCCATCTGGAAATGCGCCACTGTTCGTCCTATCATCAAAAAGCAATCTCTCGACTCTTCACTACCATCTTCGTACCGTCCAATCTCACTTCTCCCAACCCTCTCTAAACTCCTTGAGCGTCTCGTTCTTAAGCAAGTTAATACATATCTCTATTCCTCTAACTTATTTCCTCCCTTCCAAGCCGCTTTTCGCTCTAATTACTCTACCGAAATTGCATGTCTTAAAGTTTATAACGACTTACTCATATCGCGCGATCATAAATTATGTAGTGTCATAGTTTCTCTTGATCTATCGTCTGCTTTTGACATCGTCGATCACTCGATTCTTCTCCATCGCCTTCGTCATGATTATGGCTTCTCTTTACCCACTGTATCATGGTTTTCTTCATATCTATCAAACCGTTCATTTCGCGTATATTCTAACTCTTCTCTCTTCCATCCTTCGTCCATTCCGTCCGGTGTTCCGCAAGGCTCCGTATTAGGCCCTATACTTTTCTCTCTTCTTCTTGGTGATTTGTCTTCGATTTCTCATAAATTTAACTTCCATGTTATGCAATATGCTGATGACATTCTCATCTATGCTCATGCACCTGTTTATCGTATTCGCGATCTTAGTGTTTCTGCTTCCGACTGTCTTGTCTCAATTTCCAATCATCTTTCTTCCCTTCGCCTTTCTCTGAATCCTGATAAATCCAAAATTATGTGGATCCTACCTCGACGCCTCGGCTTCGAACCTCCCTCCGTATCATTAAATTCTACAATTCTTCCTATCGTTGATAATCTCGTTTTCCTAGGCTTCCATTTTGACAACCGACTTTCACTTAAACCTTTCGTTAGAGATAAAGTACGCTCATCTACCTTGATACTCCGCAACCTCCGTCAAGTTCGTAGATTGATCGATTTCCCTTCTTGTATGACTCTCATATCATCTCTCCTTTTTTCTAGACTCGATTATTGTCTTAGTCTATTTTCCAACTCACCTAAATCCACTCTTCTTCCCCTACAACGCATAGTCAACGCAGCTGTCCGAATTCTCCTCCGTCTTCGTCGTTTTGATCACACATCCTACCATCTTGCTTCTCTCGATTTGCCTACAATTTATTGTCGTGTTCAAATTCGTCTTCTTATCGTTGCTTTCCGCCTTGTAACTTTTCATACCCCTTCATTTCTCAACCTTCCTTTTCTTGATAATTCCCGTCCTGTTTACTGTTCCTTGCGTTCCTGTAATTCCCTTCTTTTACATGTCCCAAACTACTCTACCTCCTTTGGACTCCGCTCCTTCCTGGTGGCTGCTCCTCTATCGTGGAATCATCTGCCCATTCATATACGCCAATCAACTTCCCTGCAGTGCTTCAAACGACAAATCCGATCCCATCTGAACAATTTAACTGCTTGACTTTCTCATTTTTGTTTGTGGACTTGTAAGCGTACAGCTTGTACGCATTTGCCACATTAAATAAATTTGTATTTGTTGTTGTTAGTATCCTTTTATATTATTCCTTTCTATTTCTCGGTGTTTACTTAAATAATCTTCATGTTTGTTCTTCAATATGAGGGCACACCAATTACGGCATATATACTTTCGATTTGAATACTCATTATTCTGACTTAAGATTGAAATCATTGTTCATACTTTGCATCATAATGGTTTCAACAATCTCTTGTGTTGTGTATTCTAGAAATTGGGATTGCATTTTTGACTTTACACTCTTCCCATTCATTTCTTTCCGAATCAACAATTACTTATGATTCAAAGAGGTTCGTAGAAGCGATTGTATTTTGTGGTAGAGAATTGCAATCAGTTATTTGTTAAGTCATACAGTGTAATCACTAGCTTATAATGAGAAAGTTTTGTATTTATATCATTTTGGATTTTTCTTTTTTAAACTGTTTAAGATTTTTTTAAACCTTGTATATTAAGATATTTTATAACACCGAATTTGTATATCTTAAAATATTTTATAACACCGAACTTTTATGAACCGATTAATAAATAAAATAAATATGTATTAAAATAAGGATTAGAGATCATAAGGAGGAACTATTATGCTATCAGGTTTTGTCGCATATTCCTCAATCTAACCTAGAAGCCGGCTAAATAAATACTAAGGAAGAATGACGAAGGCACAATGTCAACTGAAGAGCTTGGTAGCACGATGCGATTTCTGAGACAGAACCCAACAGAAGCTGAACTTCAGGTAATTATAGACGAAGTCGATTCAGTTAACGTCTGATAGCAGCTTGGATGTAGTGAATTGTTGCATCGAGAATAGTGATACGCGCTTCAAATACTTATTCGATGTTTAACAAAAATACCTAAATATCTGATTAATTCGTGTAATATCTTATTATAATACACAGTATATTATTTACTATGCATCCGTAGAAATATTTCATTTAGAGTTTAAATTTATTTTTAATAATATTTTATTTAATAATTTACCTGAGATCGCTCCTTATATTTTCGGTCGTTTTCTTTTTTCAATATTGAATGTTTCATTTTTATATATAGAACTTTTAATTACCCTAATTTTTATGCAATGTTTTCGCATATCAAAGTGCTACTAAATATCTATTTCTTCGTTTTTCAATAAAAAAGGGAATATAATTAATTTTTTGTAAATGTGGTGATATATCGATTAGCAGCGGTAGTGGGAGCAACAAGTGTATACCATAAAATTTTCACATCAGGCATAAATTAGTATTTAACTTTGTGGCACTTAGAAAAGAACAATGTAATTAAATATATTTTGCTGTATTTATTGTTATCGTTAAAAGTGTGAAAGTTAAAGTGAAATTTGGTCTATTAAAGAACAAACTGGAGTACATATATGTGTAAGGAAATGCATCTAGCAAACTTAAAAACAAAAAACTTTTGGATACAAAAAATATTGAGTAATATTTTATTAAATATATTGAGTAACGCAGGAAAATTGATGAAATTCAACAGAATATATATAGAGCCACTAGTTCATAACTATCTTAATTAAAATGCACATTTTCAAAAAAAATTACAGATGTGGCAAAAAGGGGATCGAATTTACATTTGGAAGAAGCTAGTCATCGACAATATGAAATAACAAACAAGAAACAGTTTATAGCGTATCCCCCGTTTAATTTAATAAAAAAGTTAAAACTTACTAAAAGGAAATACTTATAATTCAGATCAGCTAACTGAGTCTACGTATTATAAACTATATATAGATAAATAATAAAAAATCATAAAATTTTATATATCTTATATTTTTATAAAGTTAAAATTTAATTTGGCCGTATAAACATTGAAGTACCTTTCTTTTCAATTGGATCTTTCAAAAATATATTTTATTTGATGACTTTAAGAAATATTTTCTCCAAACACATACCTTACGCAAAATATGGGATGCTGGGCTAATGTGCAAGATTCATAATATTCTAAAAAATACTCCTGGCCCACCATCCACATCCGCATCAAACTCCGCCTTCTTCTCGTTACCTTTCGTCTCATCGCTGTCGGCTCCCCATCGTTCATCAACCTTCCTTTCTTAGACGATACTCGCCCCACCTCGCTATCGCTTTGTTCCTGTCATACCCTCTTACTCCACGTTCCTAATTACTCCAACAACTACATCTCCGATCCTTCCTCGTCGCCGCCTCACTCGCCTGGAATCAACTCCCTCTCGACGTCCACCGCGCCCCCTCCTTTATCACATTCAAACACCTCCTCCGTTCACACCTTCTCGACACATGATTCACAGTTTTGTTTTGTTGTGGTCATGTAAGCGTGCGCTGGCACGCATTTGCCACGTTAAAATAAATCCTTTTTTTTACTCGTTTGAAATAATTTTCTAGTTACTAACATCCCACCTCAAATTGTAACTAACCAAATTTTCAGCAATTTAAATATCGCTAAACTTTGTTTTTATAAATCACATCAGATAACTGAGTCTACGTATTTTATAAGTAGAATTATATAATCCTATATAATGAATATTATATAAGATTTTATATAATATACATTACATATTCTTGATGAAATAAGAACTTACAAAACATAAATACAAATATATTTTGTATTTCACAAGCGAAACATACAATATACATAAATGGATTGTAAGAGAAGAAACAGCTCAATAGAATGGATGGATTAATGGACTAAAACTAATGTTTATGAAGAAGGTACTATGAATCTCAACCCTTATTGTTTTAGTTTCTGTCTTTTGTGCTTTGTATTTCGTGATTCTACCTTATGAGCACTAGCTTCTAAGTGGTCTAATAATAATTTTTTAATAGATTATTATTTTATAATAATTATACCGTGATGGTTATCCTCAAATGGGTCCAAAATAAAATACAAAAAGGTTTTGTAGATTTACATTTATTTGGTTAGAAAGGTTTTCGCCTTAATGGAATTATTGGGTCTTCTCGGTTTGGTTCTCCGAAGCAAATAAAAAGGCAACATTTCCGAAAGGCGGACACAACTAGGCAAAAAAATATAAAAAACGAAAGACCTTTATTAGACATTTAAAAGTCATCTTTCATTTTTTTGCAGCATGGTGTAGGTAAAGTTTGGAATTAAAATTATTTTTTTTTCAAAAAAAATAAAATTTAAATATTTTCCAAGTAAGTGTTCGGATTAGTTAAACATTATCACACAATGATATCACATTATGTATCTACACCACATATAAGTTTTAGCTCGATACGACGTATATTAAGCTTCAGAGAAAATGTTCAATTTTTGAAACTTAAAAATATTTTTTCCTAAAAAATCGATATGATAACCCATACTTTTTTTCATCTCACAACATCGATCATCTATCAATTAACATTTACACAGAAACTTATGAATTGATTTATTCAGTATGTTGAAAAAATTAAAATTTAAATTTTTTAAATAAAAATAATAATAATTAAAATTTTACCATTGCCCTTGTTAGTAGTTTGTTTGCTGCAATATTATTATACGATTACAAATCATATATCTACATTATTTTCAAGTTTGAGATTGATTTAACATGTATTACGTTGTAAAACAAAATTTAATTTTTTGAACTTCAAAATACTTTTTAAGCACTTTGGTATGATATCCTATCATCATTTTTAACTAATTATTTCCAACTTACAACAAATCAACGTATACACAAAAAAATTGGCATCATTACTTTATTATCTTGAATAAAAATAAATTTATTTTTAACAATTTTAAAAATTTTAAACGCTGGTTTAAATTTGGCGGAATTCGCGTGGAGACATTGGTGTAGACATAATAACGTTGATCTTTTCGACCAATTATTAAGTGACATCTCCGATATTTATTAAAAACTGTTTTTTTTTCTTTCCTGTTACATATTTTAATTACAGTTTAAAATATCGTTTCGAGCCATTCAACACATGCGTTGTCATCACGTAGCGGTCCGCTGAGCAATGCGTCTTTCCAATTTTGCCATGCTATCATCCAATTCATATGATTCCCGATCGAATGTAACTAGCATTTGTTTCCACAGTGATGCATCTCCACCAGAGGGCCTGCTGAACCCGAAGTTTGTCGGCATGAATGAACAATTGCACTTGCATCTATCTGATCGAACATGATATCATGAAACGTTTCAGATTGGAACTGTGTATTTATGATGGCATCATCACTGAATGGGCCACTATCTGGATGTTTGTCCATTAGTATATCTACTACACGTTTTTGTCCGATCATGTCATCAGCCGCCAACAATTTGCTACAATTATTTTCGGGATTTAAAGCACGCACTGCAGCTCCAATGCTATCCTTCATAATTGCTCGTTTGAATTGATTAAGCCATTTCAGTGTGTTAGTTTCTTTCGATTTCTTTGTCATTTGTAAATACCGGGCTTCTTCATAGAGACCACATATTTCTCTCTTTTTCCAATAATCCAGGCGTCTTTTGAGGGCAGCTCTAGTGTCTTTGACTTTTCGGGACAAAGGTCGTTGTAGTAAAAGTTGAAAATAAATCGTTATCGTCATTAACTCGTTTCCATTATCTTCATGAGTACATGCCCTGTTAAACATCGCTGCTAAGTTTGAAATGAATACTCTGCTTTCGTTACAGCGTGGTAATTCCATCAAGTTAGGTCTCCATTTAATCACAATTTTATAGATATCTTTTAGGGCAATATCCTTTTGTAAATCAGATGAGGAGTTAGACGAAACATATTTTACTTGGGAAGGTATCATTCCATTTGTACAGCTTTTGGCAGAACAGTTTATACACGCTCGTTTAGATTTGACACATACACACCCTCGGCATTTTGCGTTCTGTCCATTACATAAGCAGCATTTCATTTCACTAGACGGTATTCCTTTTGGCATTTTGTTGTAAGTAGTTAGTTGTAAGTTGTAATTATTTTAGATTGTAATTAGTGTATGTTATTTTATTGTATTTACTTTAGATCTCAAACTTTTTTAAGTTTGAGATTTAACTTAAATTAATAATAATAATTTAATCTGAGAGAATTTATTATAAAACCTCTTTTGCCACTGGCAGTCAGGATAAATATTTAGACCAAGCAGAAATTCAAATCAAATCATAGTTTTTCCAGCTGCAATAGAGTTAATGCTCTGAGGTGGATGCATTTCTTGTAATGATTGATATCCCTACACGAAGAAATACAGAAGCGGCAAATACATGTGGAGTCGCGATTGTGGCACGGCAGTCTATTTCTACAATAATGATGATGTAGCCCATCCATAGATGCCCGCATAATTACAGCTCTTTTCTGTTTACTGGTCCCGTTCAGCCAAATGCAAGGATAAAGAATTGCTGGTGTGTGCTGGTACTCCTCATTAATTAAGCTTTGCTTCACTGTCCATCTAGACATGTACTCCTCCCATACTGTGGTAGATGGCAAATCAAACCGTTGCATTAATAATTTAGATAGTGGGCTTTGTTTGGCCAGGAAAACTTAAATAGTCGAGGAAACTTTTATCGAGAGTCTGAAATACCTCTTTAAAAACACCCACCAACTGCGGTCAAACTGACGAAAATTGTTAACTGTCATGTCTACCCAAAACAATTGGATACCGTAACTCATTATAGGTGAGAATAGAATATCGATGTAGCGTTTAGCTGTTTCAAAAGTTGATGAACCCAGAAGACGCACCGAATGAATTCTACTAAATACTTTGCAAAGCACGTTCTCAATATGATCGCTAAACGTCCAACGTGATGTTAGCGTTATGCCCAAATAACAAAACTGTGTGACAAATTCGATTGATTCACTTCCATATATTAACTGATCATTTTGACATAATCGTCCCCTTTTGCGAAACTTCATAATTTTAGTTTTCCGACAATTGACTTCAATCAGATTATCGGAACAGTATGTACGTAAATAGTACATGCATGTTTGTATCTCCTTTAAATTAGTGGAAAATACAACTAAGTCATCAGCATAGAGTAAACAGCAAGTTCCCTTAACCAAGATTGCTTGTGGCAAATCAGAGATGAAAATACTTAACAATAGTGGACTAATAGGATCGCCTTGTAATACACCTCGATTTTGATTTATACCGTCGGACTGTCGAACTCCGTCGAAAAATATAAATATCATGCGGTGATAACATTTCATTGAGTACATGTTTTATTGCACCTCGCAAATTCAGAAACCTATCGATCTTTCTTAGAAGGAGATGTCTATCTACTGAGTCGAATGCTTTCTCGAAATCGACGTATACCGCATACAAAGGTTTTCCTTGCTCTCTTGCGTTTATAGCTGCTTCTCTGAGTATTCGTATGGCCGACGTTGTCGAAATATTTGCACGAAATCCCTGCTGTTCTATAGGTAAAAAATGTTAAACATATTGCCCGAGCCGACGAGTTATAATCGATGAATAGAGTTTGTACACTTGGCTAATGACTGTCTTATCGGTTTACAAGAAATCATGTCATAACCCAAAGCGTTGCGTGTATTCATTCTATATAAAGATGACCTCAATTCTTCTAGCTCAATATATGAGTTTAATATATTTATGTCCCCAAGAAATCTTGCACTTGCTATACACGAGGTAGTGTTTTGACGGTTGTTAATGTTTAATTTATCAGGGGTTGATAGTGCACTGAAAAGGCTTGTGAAATGCCTGACCCTTGGTTTCTACAAAATAAAATTGACATAGTCGATCCCCATATTTATACTGCTTAAAATAAGCCAAAAGATTTATTTGCTTGGGAGAACCAAACCGAGAAGACCCGAATTATTTTTTATTTTTTAATTTATCAGGAGTTGATAGTGCACTGAAAAGGCTTGTGAAATGCCTGACACTTGGCTTCTACAACATAAAATTGACATAGTTGATACCCATATTTATACTGCTTAAAATAAGCCAAAAGATTTTTTATTTGCTTGAAAGAACCAAACTGAGAAGACCCGAATTATTTTTTATGTCGCTCTCTCAACAATTAAGTTAAATCCGAGCAGTTGGGTTGCGCAAGACTCACCGGAAGGATCGACTTCTGTGTAAAATGTCACCGGGCAATTTCGTGTGGATCGGGTAGCTCGTAGACATGTAGACGAAGAACGGGCGATGAAGAATCCAATGCAACGTTTTAAGCGCATTAACGTGTCAGGATAGTTTATTTGACTTTTCCGAGCCATACTTGAAGGGATTGCTTTCAGAGTAAACTGTGTGCGACGACCAGTAACCCATGATGTCGAGAGCACCAACGGTTAAAATCTAGCACCTTCAACCAACCTTTTGTGCTGTGAAGGAGCTTAATATTTTGAGAAGACGTTTGGTCGAATTTGAAGAAGCACATAACCAATCTCTAAGTCGAACCGTTCTCATGGACGATAAAATATCCTCTTCCAAAGCTCAACATCCTTTTAAAAATGTAGTTCCTGTGGATGCGCGGGTTGGTGATGATACGACTGCCTGCGTTATTCCCCTTGATGAGAATACAAGCGATCGCAAATTGCAACAAATTGCTGATAATACAGTCCCTAAAGTATCACAGACTACGAACGATATGACTACATGCGTTGTCGTTGATCGTCCTTCTGCCGATCTTTCTTTACATATTGACAACCGAACTCGGACAACTGGAGCTTATGTAGGCAGCAATGGACCTGTAGCATCCCGTATTTGGAAGCGGGGATATTTGCGTTCTTCCTATTCAACTCCAAATTCAGTGTCAAGACCGTATGACGAAGTCTCGAAATATATTCTGTCTGATGAAGCGATTTCACAAAGTGATACACCGAAGATGCCGAATGCTCACAATGCGACATTTCGTAATATCTCAAACAAAGATGGTCAGTGCGTTTCCTCGGGCAACGCACACGTCACCTTGATGTCACCATCAAGTTCTTTAGAGTCTCATGATTCACATACCCATACAGACTTATCTAGCTTGCGGAATATTGTTAAAACGGATACTCAAATACCCAGCTTACGTGCATGTACAGATACACAATCTGCTGTGTCCTGTGATGGTCTCGATAGGGTGATCTCAAATAAGCGGATATATAATAGAGGTTGCTCAGTTATTCTAGCTAATGTGCCCGAGTCTATCTTCGAGAATGCGCAAGCACGACTGAATGACGACATTCAGAGTTTGAGGTCTATTCTGGCACATGTACTTGGCTCCTGTGACATTGAGACAGTCCAAAAAGTTAAACTTATCGCTCTTTTCCGTCTAGGTAAGCGTAATGCTTTAAATAATAAACCCCGACTACTCAAAGCTGTCTTCCATAACCAACTTCATGCTACCTTAATGTTGAGAAACTCGTTCCGTCTCAAAGGGTCTAATATTCGACTGCTGAAAGATCTTGATGTATCAGAACGAAAAAAATTATCGAAGGTTAAAAAAGAACTATCATCTCGTTTTGCTAAAGGAGAAACAAATCTCTATGTGAAAAATTTTCAGATTGTGAAGCGACGCACTTGGCTGAGTTGGAGCCCACTAGTCATGTCGCCTCGCGTGCATTCTGTAATCGAAACGGGCTCGTCTACTCTGCCTATCAGAGTCTAAATGGTTTAGCGTCCGGGTTATTTGGATGTGTAAGGGGTGATAGGAATACTCCCAGAGGTATGTTGGGGCATTGTGAAATACTCCATGGTAATGTTCGCAGTCTTATATCGAAGATAGATGAACTGAGATATAGAGTTCAGTTAATTCGTCCTAAATTACTCGCTATCACAGAATCATGGCTATATAGTGATATTATTGATAATGAAGTCTCCATCCCTGGTTATCTGGTTTTCCGCAGTGATCGTAAAAGTGGAAGAGGTGGAGGTGTTATTCTTTATGTGAGCAACGATGTGAAAGTAACTATTCTTAGCACTTCTTCTTCTAATAAAGTCGAAAGTTTGTGGTGTCGGGTAAAATTCATGCATACCGCTCCGCTTGTTCTGGGGGTAGTATATCGTTCACCCTTGGCCGCCACAGATAAACTGATTGGGGAAGTAGAACTTTATTCTAAAGGTACCTCCAATGTTTTAATACTTGGTGACTTGAATATGCCTTCGGTTGATTGGAATTCGTATACGGCTTTTCCTACTTGTGACCATGCTTCCTATGACCTTCTGGAGTGTATCATCTATTGTGGTTTAACTCAGCATGTTCAAAATTACACTCGTTTTGCTAGTGACAGTAGATCTCTATTAGATGTATGTTTATCTTCGAACAGTGAGATTATTAACGCTATCCGTTATGATGCCCCGATCGGTATGTCTGATCATTGCGTATTGATCATTAGGTTAAGGTTTCAAGAAGATACTCGAGGTCCGCGTGAAAATCAAGTGGTTAATGCTTTCAAAACCAACACACGTGCAATTAAGTCAATACTTTCAACAGCTACCTGGCCAGATCCCGCTGTTGTTGGAGTACACGGCGCGTGGAATTACTTTCAGAGAACCTTAGAGTCGCTGCTTATTTTATTCTCTCCACTTAGAAGCAGGACACGTCGAAAAGATTCTCCCTGGTTCGATTCTGAGTTACGTTCAGCATTGAGGACTCGTAATTTGATCTTCAATCGCTACAAAGTTGGGGAGTGTAGTTATGATGTTTTTAAACAGGCAAGAAATTTATTCAATTCATTGAAGAGAAAGAAGCGGTGTGCATTTGAGAATGCATTAGCTAACAAGTGTAAATACGATTTAAAGGTCCTTTTTCAGTACCTATCAAGCAGGGGAGCTGTTGATTCTTCGATTTGTCACTACTTCTATGACATTTCTGCGAATGACCTAGCTGAAGAGTTTGCGGCACACTATTGCACTTCAGTAGAGCCCGCAAATGAACATCAAACTTTTTGTATGGAATCTAGTGTGCTGAACACTTACTCTGACACGTGTCTTGAGTTGGACCTTGACAATTTGATAACGCCAGCTAAAGTCTATTCCGAATTACGCCGTCTAAAAGCAAATAATTCAAGAGGTTGTGACTTACTACCTTCTGTTTATCTGCGCAGATTAGCAGGCTCAATTTGCGTTCCTCTCTGTGCAATTTTTCGCCAGTCAATCTTGGAAAGATCTCTTCCTAATGTGTGGAAGCAGTCAATTGTTCTTCCCTACTTCAAGAAGGGAGATCGCTCTTCCGTCGAGAATTATAAACCGGTGAGCATTACCTGCATTTGCTGTAGAGTGTTGGAGAGGTTTGTGCATCGCTACATGGTTGAGTTTTTTCGTGTAGGAAAAATTTTAGTCCCTAATCAGCACGGATTTCGGGAGGGTTATTCAACTGTTTCAAATTTGCTTGATGCTCATCTTGATTGGACAGCGAATAAGACACATTATATCGATACAGACATTATATTCTTCGACTTTTCTAAAGCTTTTGATAGAGTAGATCATGGTCTACTTCTTCAGAAACTTGTCAATACTGGACTCCCAAGCATAATAGTTGATTGGATTAGAGAATTTCTTCGTGATCGTTGCTTTCGAGTACTTGTCGATTGGTCATTGTCTGTGTCTAGAGAATGTCATATTGGAGTACCTCAAGGTTCAGTTTTGGGTCCGCTTTTATTCAGCATTTATGTTAACGATTTGCCTGGGTGCATTCGCTCTCGATCATGTTTGTATGCAGATGACTTAAAAATATGGCGGCCCATTCATTCATGTGAGGATGTTGATAATTTGCAAACTGACATAGATAATTTGGAGTTGTGGGCGGCGTTAAACAAGCTTGTGATAAATGTTTCGAAATGCAAACACATGCGTATTATTGGTAATGCTCGCAAGCAACTAACATCAGCTTGTTACACATATAAGGACTGTATTGTGGAAAGTGTCGATAGTTACAAAGATTTAGGAGTATGGGTTACCTCTAATTTATCAACCAAAAAGCACACTGATCAAGCTTGTGCCAACTCCAATAAAATGATAGGTATGATTCGACGCGCGTTTGTTCGCGTTAATCCGACTGCTCTTCGGCCTCTGATTTTAGCACATGTATTGAGTAGACTTTTATATGCAGCTCCGGTTGTATACCCACGTATTGTGCATGAACATAAGAAATCAGAGAGGGTACTTCGCAGGGCAACAAAGCTAGCACCAACGTTGGCGTCGCTGCCTTATGAAGACAGACTGAGATCATTAGGACTTGAGACCGTCACATGGACCCGTCGGTACATGGATATGTGCCTTGTTTGGCATTTATTCCAACGTCCTCATCACCCTCTTCGGAGTAGGGTTCAACTACGTTGTTCAAATGTTCTTCGCGGTCATTCTTTAACTATTCGAAGAAACAGAGTACAGAAATTGGGCGCGATGCAATTTGATAGAAGAATTGTTGAGCTGTGGAACAACCTTGATGCAGACACCGTTGGATGCAGTTCACTTAGTGCTTTTAAAAGAAGACTACGAATGGATCAAGCAATGTTTCGTGTTGCATTTCCTTATTTTAAAAACTAATTAATTTATTTACGAACTTATTGTGAGCCAGCTATTTGAGCTAATGCTCGTATGTTGTTGAATGTATAATAATAATAATAATTTTTTTTTTTTTTTACAACAACAAAATGTTTATTTATTTCCAACGACATTATCTCTACAATAATAATATCATCAATACAACTATATTACAATTATATCACCACTCTACAGTGTGATAGTTCGCAGGTCGGTTTCTTGCTGATCTGGGACCGCGAATGCACATTGAAATGCATCTTGCATGTTGCAGGCTTATCTTCTCCCGTATCCGAGTCAATTCTTGTGCGTAGATAGATTCCTTCTTGACGGCCAGTTTTCTGGATAATCTTTTTATCATTGTAGATGCCGATTTGCTCTCACCTCCTAAACTTGAATATACAATAGGGGCGAAATTTGCGCGTTCTATAATATCCACCCGTTCTTGGTATTTCGAGCATTTCCGTTGTTCGTGATACTCGAAGCTTGGTGTGGTTTCCCTGGTAAGATTTGACGGAGCGAACACGTTAAAAACGCAAATGTCGAAGAAAGCTCGCTCCGAGCGTCCACCATAGAAACCACGGCAAGATATATCCAGTCGTGCTTCACGATCAGTCGTCGTTGATCTTCTCTCAAAGTGAATGCTTGGATCCACTGATCTGAGTAGCGGTTCGATTTCAACGCCGTCACATATTTGGGTGAGCGATTTTGCGAGAATATCGCGGTTTAAGCCTCTCGGCATAGGGCAAAATAAATAAATAAATCAAAATCAAAGTACAAAAGTTGTTCTGTATCCAATGAGAAATCTGGACATGATGACTGCCTTGCATGGGTGTGTAGAAACTGCATATAAACATTTACGAAATTACAAAAGCCCTTGATCAATCTGTTTCAATGGCATAGATGACAAAAACGAGCAGTTGAAAACATGTAGCAACTCAGAGCACTGTTGCGAGCAAAATCGGCAAAAGCAATTCGAGCAGCGAGAATGAAAAGGAAGCCGAATTGAGCAAAATTTACTGTGGTATCCGTCTAAGGACAAACGCCAAATAAGCGGCCGCTTAATATAATTAGGGTTCCTCCAAGCCGATTGCGTGTAAGCGGGAGAACTGTATATATCGGGATCTAATTTCGCAACCTTGGAATTGAAGAGATGTATGCTCGTTAAATAGCTATCAGTTTCATCTAAATTAAACATTCTTCGTAATTTTATTGAGAGTGGGAAAGATCTACTGAGAACAGCAACGGCTGTTGACGAAGACTTCGGAGAAACACCAACAATTCGCTTTAGAAAACGCCAGAAACACTTATCAATCATTTGAAAGTCGGTCGTTGTTAAATCCGACCAGAAACATCGAAGCCCGTAACTCAATATTGGAAGAAGCATTACGTCAAAATACCTAATCGCTCCATCATACGAAAGCGAACCAAGCCTGGAAGCTGCGTAAGCTGAAGTTATCACTCTCGATGACTGTTTCAGTAGATGAGCTCTAAAGGACCATCGTGAAGTGAGCAAAAAACCGAGATATTTGTAGCTAGTAACAAACTCTAAAGGAATATTCCCGATAAACAGAACATCATCTCGACAACGTGGACCACCCTTCCTAAATTTCACAATCTTGGTTTTCGCGATATTAATCGTTAGTCTATTAGAATCACAATACTTCACAAGTGCTGAGATGGCCGATTGAGCCGCGTTCTTATTGAGAGTAATTAAGGCGAGATCGTCAGCATACAATATAGACCACACATCAGGCACGGCAGAACGAATATAATCTGGTAGGTCCATCATGAAAAATGCAAATAAAAGTGGGCTCAGTGGGTCACCTTGCTGGACCCCGCGACTAGCAATGAGCGATTCTGAATAATTTACCCCGTCGAATATTCGTAAAGAACTGGGACGTAGAACTCTTTCGAGTAGAAATAGGAAATCGCTGTGGACGTTAACCTTATCGTGAAGCTTTGTCAATAACATAGATCTTTCAATCGAGTCAAACGCTTTAGCGAAATCGACAAAGACTGAATACAACGAAGAGTGTCTAAGAAAAGTATCAAGAACATGCGACCTTAGAATTAAAAGAGCACTAGAAGTGGAATGACCTTTTCGAAACCCATGCTGTTCAGCGGGTAGAAGAGCGCTACGCAACCGTACCAAACGCAAGGACATAAGATTCGAGAGCAGTTTATATGAATGATTTAATAGCGCTATTCCTCTATAAGAGTCTTGGCATAATGGGTCCCCTGAACCCTTGTAGAGTACTTTAATGATGCCATCGCGCCACTCGAGAGGCATGGGTTGTCCCCTAAGAATTGCATTGAAGAAAGAGACCCAATAGTTAGCGAGTAAGTTGAAAGACAGCCTGATATGTTCAACGCACAATTGATCAATACCTGCCGCTTTTCTAGCAGACATATGGAGGAGACAATATTCAATTTCATCTACGGTAAACGATGAGTTAAGCGGATCAGTATCAATAAGATGACAAAAGATTTGACAATTTGGGTGATTGAAATACGAATGAGTGTCGTCAGCTAGAATCTCTACAAAGTAGCGGTGCCACCTATTCAAAGGTATACGAGAAGCAAGTTTACAGGATTGAGCACGCACGAGCCACGGAGCAGTCTCAGCCTTGATAAGCAATCTGCGCTCTCTAATAAATAAGATCCTCAACTTAAATTGCTTCACACCACTAGAGTAAAACGCTCGCAGGTTTTCAAAATCTTTCCTCGAGAGAGCAAACTCATTTGTCTTGTAAAAAGAGAGTAATATTTTCTGCAATCGTTTCAAGTAGCATGGTAATTTAAACAAAGGACGGGAAGATGGGGAACTATGTCTACACGAAGATAGAAGAACATCGCGAACCAACGAGTAACTCGCCGAAATTCGGCCATCATTTACAAAATGCTTAGCGGTCTCTAATGCGCTCGAATCGAGAGCATCGATAAATATCCTTCTACTTGAGTGCTGTGTAGGAAGAAAATTACTAGGATAATCCAGAAGACCGTCAAATATGCATATAACTGGCTTATGTTTTCGACGTAGCATCCATACGGACTCAAAATCTAAGCACATGTTATGAACACCCGTGTTAGTAAAGATTAAATCGAGACAACTTCTTGATTGACCAACTTCATATGTCCAACCTTCAATCGGGGCATGAAGAATTAGATTGTGTGAAGCGAAGAACTCTATTAGTAGCTCTAGTTTAAGAGAATATTTGCTAGAATTCGCGTTAAAGTCACCGGCTATAATAAATGGTTTATCGGAAGGAACATCCTCGAGAAGTTCGGACAGCTCACTTATAACAACACACGCATTCAAGGACGGGTTGAAATAGCACGCAATTATAACTAAGTTTGGCGAGTCTAGGAACACAGTGTTTTCAGTAGTCTTGCAAGACCAGTCTCGAAATAAATAATTAACTGCTAGAAGAACACCTCCACGAGGTCGACCACGATCACCCAGGGTAGCCAAAACTTCGAATGTATAAAATGCATCTAACGAAACAGAAGAAGATGCGAATGTTTCAAGTAGAACAACCACATCAAAAGATGAGATATACGTACCGAAACCTTCCCTCAAAAGTGTTTCAATACCTTCAACATTGAAAAGCAAAAGTCGACGTATTATCGTCATAATACATGACAAAATGTTCCCTCAAATTGGCCATTATAAAAGGAAAATTGTAACTTTAAATAAAAAATTAAACATTAAACATTTCAACGAGCTATCACGCAACGCCGACTCCGACTATTCCGGACTACGATTGACTTTCAACAGAGTATGGGCGCGGGATGCGGGAGCCCCTGAGGCACATAGAAATTGATTTAGCCAGCACGAAACTGATCCTCCGTCTTATACCGTCAATTGTCTGATTGTGGTCGGAACTGTTTTTGGCTGCCAACATGGTTGTTATGCGTTTCAGAACGATGGACGCCGAGGGGTCTTCCCCTAATGAGGATGATAAGGTAACCGGGAAGAACGTACATTCTTCAACCTTGGATATCCTTTCGAGGTATAGAGCGTTTGTACGTGCCACGTGGTATGCTTGTGCGGTTGATGGGGACTTGGTTGAGTACAATTTCACTGCAGTTAAAAATTACTATTTTCAGGAAGGATCGCTCACATCGGTTATCAAACAGTCCGGACCCCATCTGATCTGGCATCAATGTCCCTTAGCGTCATCGACACTCCAAACACATCACGTTCTTGGACTGGGGTAGGCATTGGCTCGATCGCTGTACACGGCACGACTTTTTCGTTATGGACTTCAGTATCCATTGCTTGACAAACACTGGATGACCAGTGGTGTTCCATATATTGCATTTTTGTGGGGCCACGAACACCTAGATCCCCCATGCGACTGGTAGGCTGAAAGCGAGCCTTATACTCGTGTCGATACTATCAAAACCACAAATTCGCGATAGTAAACTATTCGTGAGTGGTACTTCGAGTGGCGTGAAGGCTGCAGCGTCGAAGGAGCAGCTACAATGAGCGTAACCCAATTTATGTTGGACTGCATGAACCAGGCATGTATAAGCACTTTGCAGATCAGTATTAGCTACCTCGGCAAGTCGATCAACAAGAATCGTCCATCACTTTACCTTGTTATCAATCCATCCGTCGATAAATGGTTTCGGGCCGATAGGTGAGCCGAGAATCTCGATACCCTCGTATGACACAGATAGAACTGTCTATAAAAATACATTTAGCATGTGAGAAATTGATAGAGTGTACGAGAAGACGGAACTTTGATAGACTGCAGTTGAAACCGTACTTCGGGCCCTCTGTCAATACAAAATTCAAGACGTAATAACGTTCCTCCGCGGATCCCACGATGTTTGCGTAATTTGCATATCATTTCTGTGTAACAGCTTGTTCGTGATTTTGGATGCGACCTATCAATGAAAGTAAAGACGCGATGAAGGCAACCATGGCCTTCACCGCGTCTTTACATCATGTGTAAAGCTCTCAGCTGATTGCCAGATCTCGCCATCAACCGCTAACATTCCATCACTTGAATAAACGTTTTAGAGTACAGGCGAGAGGGCAGGGCTTACATATTGCATATTTCGAAGAGCTACTTTTCTATTTACTGAGTTAAAGGCGTTCGATGCATCCAGTGTCAAAATGCATTTTGTGGGATCTGGGTTTAACCCCATTAGGAGTTGGTGCACAACTTGTTCGATTCCACATCGTTGCTATGCGCAGAATTGCGATTTTCCTTCAACTTTTTGAATTTGGCGGCTAATTACTCTGAGGATCGACCTACAGATGATTCTCCTCGATACCTCGCATATACCGATTGGTCTGACTCCCGGTTCCTTGTCCAGAGCAATAAGTCTGATCGCGTTCAGTGCCATAAGACTCAACACTGATATGCTTGTTGACGCCAGACGGATTGCCAAACCGGCCATTGTTTCACACCATGCTTTAGAGTCGTGACCAAAGTTGCACAAGAACGAGCGCCACAACAACGCATCCCCATTGTATGGATCGGCACTCCTATGTGTTTTAAGCGCATACTTTTTTATGCTGTCACCGTCAATGTCGCTGAACATGATCGAGTGAAAGCTCGAACACTTACAAATAGGTTCGTTTAAGACGATATCTGGATCGATGCCTGTTGGGTCCGGCTGTTTTTCTTTCAAAATGTTCCGCAATGTCTTGCCTCCAATTTCTGCGTCCAGTGAGTGCACTCTCCCACGTGCAGCTTCTTCTCAAAAATGCGCGCAGTGGGTCGTTTTAACAACTGTCATTAACCTACTGAATTCGTTGATCCATCCACGTTGATGGCACATCGGTTGACTGGTTCGTAGGAGTGCCTGTAAAACCCTTCCCTCCTCATACAGGGCGTAGAACTCTCCGAAGTTCCATTGCTTCAGTCGTGTCTGCAGTTCCCTTCTGATGACTGAAACCATGCGAGACGCAAATTTCCGCAACACGAGTTTACAGAGAAGGGACGTTTCTATAAGAGGTATGCCGTCATGATCGTTCCCGTCACACGCAGTATCGAATAGCCGATTCAGCATGAAAACAAATTCGATTGATTCGTTTAATTTTGGTATCATGAATAGATTCTGTCATTAATGCATTGTTGCCTTAAAAATTTTATTTTATGTTTGTCGACGACATAAGTAAGATTCTTCCCCTACCATGAATTCCAGAGGGCCGATATTCGCTTTGTTTAAACCCGAAATTGTGTGAATACTCGTATTTTGAGCGATCTGGATCGTACTGGGGTTTGCTTAAGTCGTGTTATGAACGCTTGACCGGTTTCAAGCTCGAGGGTTTGCTCTTCGGCATGTTTCAATGCCAAGGGTAAAACCCCCGGACCGATTAACTCAATCGAAATGACGAGTAGGGCACGAGCGACTTTTGTAAGTAGGTTAGTGGGTTTTTGGATAGGAAGTTTTTCAAATCGTCGCCGAGCACAGCGAGGCGACGTAGTATTCTAAGTATAATATTATCACCAAGAAATTTTCAAGTGGTTGTAAGTCCTAGTTGATGCGTCGTGCGCTCTCTGGCAGATTCGTGCGCTCCCAGGCGGCTTGTGCCTTATAAGTCCTAGTTGTTGCGACGTTCGCTCTCAAGCGGCTTCGTGCGCTTTTGTGAATATTATTGTGTTCTATTTATCTCTTAAAAGTAAGTAGTTATAACAAAAGAATCTTTTAACCAGTCACTATTATATATAGTTACCATTATAGTTACTATTATAGCTACTATTATAGTTACTATTATAGTTAATATTATAGTTAATATTAGTTTTTTAGAGAGAGAATTTTATTTACAGCAAAAGAAAAATAGACAATATCACCAAAATTTGACTGTGATACGTTTCAATTAATAAAACTCAGGGTACTCCGTTTGTCAAGTACCAGCGCTAGCAGGATGACCCCTCGTTGATCGTGCAGCCTGGATGCACATTCATTCAGATTTGGCCATAACGATGCTTATTTGCCAACGTAATTTTCTTATCAGATCACTAGTATTATTAGATCACTAATATAGTAATTTATTTAATTCGAAAATAATTTTTAAAGAGAAAATTATAATTAAAAGGTTACCAGCTTATGGGCCCTAATATCATCATTATTCATTAATTATTTAAAATTCCAGTCATACAATCTTCAGCCATCTGTAGCATATCCATTTCTAGTTGGCCCTATATGGATTTGCTGCCCGTGTTTTAGCCGGTAGAGTGCTGATTGGGACGCGGAGAACGGTTGTACACCATGTGATTCGAAGCATTCAGCTCTGTTTCTTGGCATTCTCGATGGATTCGTTTGACTGTTGACGTTTATTGTGAATATTGGTCGTCGTGGGTTTCCCATATTTGATCTGCTCGATCTCAGCGTCATTGATATTGCTCTGACCATCAACATCTCGATGTCGGCTCTGAGCTTTATTATGCATCGGTTGTATGGTATGTTGCTTTTATCCGCAAATAATTTGGGTACTCTTTAAAGCACAATTTGAGCTTCATTTCCAAGCGCACCATTTGTAGACAACACAAAGGGATAAAACGTTGTATCCTCGGACCTCGCCATCAGTTCACCATACTTTGAATACTTTCGGCGTTCGTGACAGACAAAGTGATTTGAAGGATTGTCAGAGCAATAGGAAATATACAGATGATTAAATGTACAGATGTCCAATAAGAGCCGCTCCAAACTACTACCAAACAAGCCGTTGCATTCCACGTCCGGTCTGGCATTTTGATCCAGTGAGGTTGCAGGATGGTCGAATACAACATTAGTTGGTAGCATGCGTACTATAGGTTTAATAGAAACAGAATTGGTAGCATGTGTAAATTTCTCTGCAAGATAGTCGCGTACGACATTGTGCCTAATCGTTGGGAGACCACCTATTTGACAGACAAGAGAATGATTAATATTGAAATCTACACCACATGCACATTGAATCGGATCGTTGGGATGTGTCCATCCGTATCGTGCAGCAAGAACATCCTGGAACTGGCGTTTTCCGAGATGTCGATGTATTAAGTCAATTGGTTTGGCCGAAAGCCACGTGGATGCTCCTGACAGGGCCGCGTAGCTCACACACGACACAAAACTTTATGGCAGATCTTGTGTATCTTGTACTGTTAACTTCCACCGATCAGTTATTTCCTTTTTAATCTTCGCGATAAGTTTCTGTGTAGTCGTCAGAAGCTCTCCGTAAACACCGTCTAACATGGGTTGACATATTGCCTGGGAATGTCGAATCTTGTATGTGGAACAATCAGATGGGTTTTCTATTCCCAGACCTTCCATTCGCTTAGGCAAACTTAGAATTGTTAAATATTGTCTTTCCACGTTTATCCCTGGTATAGACGGTAACAACCGATTTAACACTTCATCTGTGAGTCGGTCGTATAAACCTTGAGAGGCATTGCATGTCCGCTGAATATTTGTCCATTTATATTGCATGGACTGTGTCAACGCAATATATGCTATATGCCACCTTTCGAATATATTGTCTCCTTGTCAATACAGAGCGTTGTCGGGAGTTTATACATATTTTGCAAGATCGTCACCATGGAAGAACATACAAATTTTATGTTTTGTAGAGCAAGTTTCGATTTATGCAATTAAATGCATTAGTTGCATCAATTTGTAGGATACTGAGATATTCATTACTCTCATATAATTTAGATATGGAATGTACAGCGGCCTCCGTACCACAACGCTGGCCAGCACATAATTGTTCACATTGTGGCACAGATTGAAGGTCACTTTTTAATCGATAAGTTAACACTTTTCCAATTATTCGGCGCGCAACTTCACCAATCCCAATAGGTCTAATGTCCGGGTTCTATCTAGTACTATCAATCGACTAGCTGTGAGAGCTTCAAAAGCACATAAAGGTAAGTCCACTGTAGATATTGTTATGACCAAATTTGTCAAACTCTGCGAGATTATGTGAGCTTTGATCATGAGATTCGAACATTTCGCACCACTGTGATGCATCCATATTAGAAGGGCCAGCAGATTCGTGTGTACAGCGAGTATCGGCGATTATATCCGACATAGTGATGTCCTCGAAACGTATTGGATGGTGTTCCAGTGACACCACCAATGTATTTCTTAACATCGCGCTGGAAGAAGCATCGACCCTACACGGATAAAGTTTCTTGACTTTATCTTTTACCGATATATCTTCGACAATGTCATCCAAAGAAAGGACGTTTCGTTGAGATGTAGGAGATTCCAATAATTTCATCGCGGCGGTTGTCTTACCTAAGCTCATCAATTTGCAAAATCGACCCACCCACTCATTAGTTGAAGTTTTCGTGTTCGCATTTCTATTTCGGGGGCCAAGTTTATTCTGGATGTAACGGGCCTCTTCTAGAAAGCTTGTCAATAATTTGTCTTTCCAAAGTCCCAAGCGACGCCTAATGTTCAACCGGATCAATCTAATTTTCGATTTGCTAGAGCGTTGTAGCACGAGTTGAAAAAGTGCAACAGCCGACTTGAGATTTCTTGACATATTTTCTGGGTTCGATGCTGGATTCGAGTAAAGATCAGCCAAATTGTTAATAAATTGGTCAGCAATGTTGCACTTTTGTAGTGTGTACAAATTTGGAGGCCATTTTATTACTTTGTTGTATAGTTCATCAAGGCTCTATGAAGATGGGTGATTACTTTGAAATAAAGGATCGTTGGAATGTTTAAGTATTGTTTGAGTCAGTCGCGCATCAGTTTCATGAGTTGAATTTTGATCTTCAGTTGGCGGGTTTAATTCTACATTATATGAGGTTCGTACGTTCGAGGGTTGAAATTGCGTTACAATTTCAACCACGTTATTGTGGTGATTGCCGGATGCCTGATCACGTTAAGTTTTGCGCATGCAGTTTGGGGATGAGCAATTGAGGCATGGTTTATTTGCTCTCGCGCACCGGCAACCTCTGCATTTGGCAGCTTTACCATTGCACAAGCAACACTTTTGTGTCGAAGATGGGATACCTCGGGGCATAACTGTATTTAAACTTTTCGCTGAGTGCTGAATTCACACAAAACAAAATTTGTTGAACTCTTGCCTCCAAGTCTTTAGATGATATTCCAACGATTGTTTAATGACGACGTTGTGTATTTAAGCTTGTATGTTATATTGTGTGTTATGATCTTGTAAGTAGTTTTAATCAAGAATTTTTTAACCAATCTATCAATCAATTCCATATTGTGTATTTAAACGTGTAAGTAGTTAGTTATAATTGTATGTTATTTATATCTCAAACTTTTTTGAAGCTGTAGTCATAAAAAATGTAGTAATAAAAACTGTAGCAATAAAAAATTATTATTTTTTAAATAATTTATTATTCATTTGATGCAATATTCGGTTCCCTCAAATGAGCCTTTGTGCAATCAATTATAATCTTGTCATTATTCTATGTGATTGGATGCGTGCTGGTAGGAAAATACCCTACATGCATGCCACAGCTAGAACGGGGCGATCTTAGACAAAAAGAAGAGGATCGAGAAATTGCAAACGAAATTTTTCTTTTCATCAATGCCAAAAAGATTATAGTAATAAAAAATTATTTTTTACATAATAATTTATTTGATAAATTTACAAAAAAGGGTTCCCGCAAATGGGCCTACTAGACGATTGAGCGGTCATTTGTTTGAATAGATAATTATTGCAATTAGCAAAGTTCACCACCTTCTTCGTCGCGCCATCTGATTGTTTTACCGAGTTCACCACAAGTATCCACGGTTGTTCGGGCGCTTTGGTTCGCGAATTGTTTAATTTTTGACTGTGATCGCGCGCTTCTGAGACATGCGGAGGCCGATCGGGCTATTATGAATGAGATGCGACGCTTAGAGTGTGTCACGGCGTACGTGTATTCAATAATACCCTTTGCGCTTTTGCCGTTGCTATCCGCTTTACCAAGGCGTGCGACTCCTTTTCCATACAACCTGACGAAGAAAATATCAGTGGAATGAATTTACCGTGCTCTACTTTCGTCATCCTTTCTAGATATTTGGCATTTTTTCGCGACACATTGTACTCAAATGCTGGATCGACTGGCCGGCTGACGTACGACTGAGCAAAAATATTAAATATGTTGACGTCGAAGAACGTCCGCTCGAATCGCTCGTTTCCTAAGCCTAGGCAGGATATATAAAGTCGGGCACCATAATCACGACATGTTGTTGCCGTGTCGAGATGTAACTTGTCTGGAACAGATTGCAGCACTGGTTCAATCTCGACGTCACGACCGATTGACGCCAATTCCCTGGCAATTTCTTCCCGGACGAAGTCATGCCGAATAGATAGCAATCCACCTTTTGGACATGAAAGTCCGTGCTCCAGCGACAATTGTTCGCCACAAGGGCATGCTCTGCAGATCAGGTCTGGCGGGGTTTGTCCATAGCGTGCTGAGATCGCGTCTCTGAACTTCCTTGGAGGCAGGTAGAATTTTTCAGTTTTTAGGGACAGGGCGCTTAGCAACGATGATGCGCCTTCTCTTCGAGCATGTTTGGTTGCGGTCTGGGCAACTATATCCATTTCGAGAAGGGCGTCTGACAACCGTTTGTTTTGTATATTATCACGACATGTCGCTAGCTGTTTGATTTGTTTTAATTGCATGTCGCGCAATGCCTGTCCGGTAATTGCCAACTCGTAGGTGTTGCTAATTGATTGTAAGATATCGTAGTTTGAACGAGCGGTTAGGGAGGGGTCGTGAACTCCTAGACCACCCCATACCTAGAGGGGATGTCACGATGGTTTCCCATCCATTTTCTATTGGCAATCCTGCTATGATGCTCAGAAGCTCTTTATTCAATTGCTCGAATATGCCTTTTAAAAGATCATTGTTGCACTTTATTGTTCTTGTGGTATAAATTCACTTTGCTTGTATGGCGTGTGTTAGTCCTGCATAGGCTACGTGTGGGTCGATTTTTGCGACCTCGCCTAGACGGCTTAGTAATGTTGCCCATGCATCCACACGTTGGCTGAGTTCCGCTGCTTCATATTCGGGTGTACCGACTGCAGATCCAAGCACCCTCATTCCGTCATAAAATATCTTTATGTCTGGTGACGGTAGCTGGTCAGCATGTAGTTTATGATGCGATAGCATTTGCGACTTGCTTGGGTTGACGAAATAACCATACTTTGGGCCGTCTGTTAAAAGAACGTCCCATACTTCTTTGATTTTGCTTGGGCAACCAACAAAATTCGCGTCATCGGCAAACCAAACTTGTTGCACACCTGGGACGGTCCGTCGAATTTTGTCTATTAGCGGTAAAGAGGCTAGGGAAAAACATGGCATTGCAAATGGGTCGCCCTGCGTAAAACCCTCCTTGGAAAGCAGGTTATCGCTACTGAGTACTAAGACTGAAGGCTTCTGGTACAGATTATGTATAACGCACGACAAAGACGGGCATATAAATTTAAGGTTATGGAGAGCGGCTTGCCTATTGACAGAATTGAATGCATTTGAGGCATCGATGGAAACGAGACACGCGTCGGTGTTTGCTCTGTACAGCGATCGCAGTTTGTGCACAGCATATTCGACACCACTCCATTGTCCGGCCGCGGTTTGAAGATTTCCAGCGACGGCTTGTATATCCTCTTTGACGAGTGCACAGATTGTTTTCGAAATTATTTTCCTGGCGGTGTCACACACGCCTATTGGTCGGATACCACCGTTGCTCTTTGTAAAGCGATCAATCGGCAGCTCGTAAAACATTCAAGGGATTTTGCTGGTACCTTTTCAGTGGAAATCCAAACTGAAAATCGTGCTAAAGACTGTGCTAACATCTGAGACTGAGCTTCGAAGCGGGTTAGCATGTTACGCCAGGAAGCTGAGTCGAGACCAGACGGCCCAGCGTCACCTTTTGTATGTCCACTAGCCGTAATAATACTATTTTAATCGATTGTGTAAAACGACGAGTGATGTACTTTTGAATTAGGGTGAACGGATGTAAGTAATGCTTCTTTAGGGGTAGTTTTCGCAAGTGGGTGAATATCTTTAAGTTGTGATTTGACTGATTTACCGTTCACGACTTCATCCGGACGTAGTACTGCTGCTGAAGATTTTTTCTCCAAGACAGATGTGGACGCCGAAACTTTTTCTGCTGTGAGAAGTTTTTGGTATCGGTTAATCCAATCCTTGGGCTGAAGTGAGGTCTACTAATTAATTGGCATTAGTGGTAGTGAGCCTCGCTGTATAGAATACTGTATTGTTTTTCGTTCCAGAATTTCAGACGTCTTTCTAATACTTTTCGGATGTACGAAACTTTTACAGATTGGATGCGCTGTAAGATCAGCTGGGGAAATACGACGTCCTTCATTAGACAGGGAGTATCGTGATCGCGATCAAAAGTTGTTTGTGAGTACAGTGACGCTAGAATATCTACAAATTTGTGACTGGCCGTGCAAGCAGGGGGAGCAAAGAGATTTGGTGTCCATTGAATGATCTTATTGTATATTTCGTCGATACCCAAAGCCGTTTGCTGAGCGATGTGTGAGCATTCTTGGGGATTAAGTTGTTGAATGTTGTAAGATGTATCAATTTGATCAATGTATGTTGATCTGACTGCATTTACGGGTTCACATTGGTGGGATCGTTGATTCTGGGACTGCTCAATGCTTTGACATTGTTCGAGATTGGTGAATCCCTGCGGGACCGTCAAGATATCTTGGTTACTCGTGTTCGGTTTCAACGAATTTGTATGTGCCAAATATGGATTGATGTTTTCGCCATGCACTGATTTATGTGAAAGTTTAGGCGATGACAGGTTATGCTTAATGCGACAATTTGTTGCTCTGCAGTTGGTGCATGAACGTCCTGCTTTTGCGCATTTAAAAAAATTACAGTAATAAAAAATTATAGTAATAATAGTAATAATATTTTATAGTAATAACATTTTTTTAGAGAGAGAATTTTATTTACAGCAAAAGAAAAATAGACAATATCACCAAAATTTGACTGTGATACGTTTCAATTAATAAAACTCAGGGTACTCCGTTTGTCCAGTACCAGCGTTAGCAGGATTCCCCCTCGTTAATCGTGCAGCCCGGATGCACATTCATGCAGATTTGGCCATAACGATGCTTATTTGCCAACGTAATTTTCTTATAAGATCCCTAAAAGTGTTTAATCCCATGCCCGCACTTAGTGACACAATTCTTTTGATCGTCAAGTCCGCCTCCGGTTCAATAGCGTGTTTCCTGCGATGACAACGGAAATGAATAATGCTCTTTCACACCGGCACACTCTCTAATTGTACTTGACCCGATTTCGTCTCTCGTGATATTAGAAAAGGGTGCTGTTGGAAGCATTTGACGGGGCTAGGTGATTTAATGAGCAAAAATCCAACATGGACCGCTCCGTCGTACTTTCAAACAATCCACGGCATTCCACGTCCAGCATGTCATCTCGATCTATTGTTGTTAATAATATCTCAAAAATCATATTTTCATCAAGTGGCTTAAATACTAACTCGATTGCCACAGCTCAGCACACATTGGACAGTTATTTTGCAACAAGGTCTTTTAGAATGTTATGCCTGATTGTTGACATCCCTCCCGTCTGACCGGAAAGAGTATGAGTTATGCTGAATTCTTCTCCGCATTGGCATTTGTGTAGGACAAATGGAGGATTCCAGCCGTAGCGTTTTGCCAAAACATTGCGAAATTCAACCGGGCTTAGGTTCAAGTTATTCGCGCGTAGAGGTTTGCAAGATAGCCACGACTATGTACTTTTAACTTTAGCAAGACACCGACGCGCTCCGATCGTGTCACTGTTGTTCAGTACTTGCTGTATTATTTGGGCATTAATTTGTGCCTCCTCATTCTTAATCAGATTTATTATATATCTTTGGCTTGATCGAAGTTCTTTCCCTATAAAGTCATCTAGGAATGGTTTGCTTTATCTCCAGAAACGCTCCCAATCCAATTCGGGACGTCGTAATCAGGGTCGTCGTAATAAAATCGCTTGGTGTACAGCGGTATCTCCATCCTGTTAACAATTCTCTCAGGCAACCCGAGGGACCTGAGAGAAGAGATAACAAAAGGAATAAAGATGCGGTCAAATGCAGCGGAAAAATCAAGGAAAACAGCCACAACGAGTTGATGACTGTCTCGTGACAAAACCGATGCACTTCACCAACAGCTGAATGGACCGAGCGACCTTTGACAAACCCATGGAAACCAGGTGGGATTAAATTTCGCCTACTCAGATGATCGCGGATTCTACGCGCAAGCGCTTTTTCGTAGATCGAGACGAGGGAATTTTGAATCGAAATAGGCCGCAGGTCTTTAGGACAAGAGACCGGATACTTTTTAGGTAAAAAAATCCTTCTACTAATATTGATGCCGGCCATATCGGATGGGGTGCCTAATAGCATTGTGACGGCCACCTCCCTTCTTTGATCGGCTGTCAAAAGCTGACAGACACTAGAAGAGAGTGGAGCGACGAATTTGGGGGTGCCCGGAAGAGGCCCCCAGGCGTTGAGAATATCTGTATTAGATAAATCCCTACTCCTGAAGTATCCCCAAGGCGGGATTGGTTGAGGTGATTGCGTGGCTCCATAGTTGTGTTGGGCTAGTGATTTCTTCAAAACTTTTCCAAAGCTTATACTACCGATCCAACCCAAAGCCCTACCCTTCCAACAATTCATTCGAGAGGGTCTGTCTGGCAAAAGCAGAGATATTAGGGAGGTTTAGCAGTTTAGCTAGGATCTTGAGTTTTGTCGGAGTGGGACTGTAAATGCGACCTTTAAAGGTTGTCGAAAGCAACGCGGTAGCTTGCGAAGAGAGGTAGGAATTAAATTCGGTTAAACTCTCATTCTCAATTAGGGGAAAGCGTTGGATAGCTGCCTAGAAGAAAGCCACTCTGATCGGGTCAATGTGGAATCTTCTACGAAACAGCGTATCCTCTTCTATCCTCCAGCGAATAAGATCATGAGAGGTGGACAGATGTTGTCGCGACTGCTCCGTACAGAAGCGTTTTAACAACCACCTCTCATGGAGCAGTAATAAGTCGAGGAGTGAATTCGTTGATGTGCAATAAAAGGTGGGGGACGTGGTTTGTGAATAATATAACCGTTCCTGGATCTGCGGAGTGATGCATTAATCCAACGACCAGTTCTGTCGTTGAAGTCACCAAGTACCATGTCATAGCCGCTATCAAAAATCCTATCCAGGAGGTCACGGTTCTTGTGAATCTCCCCTGCCCGGATGTAGACATTGGCTAGACTGAGGCGTTTACCGTTCTTAATGAGTGAAACTACCAAACAAGACAGGGCTGGACAAGAGTAATTTAGCAAGAGGGAGGATCTTAATGATCACTTAACTAAGGTCAAGAGTCCTTGAGATGAAGATGAATGAGGTGGGTTATGTACGGAGTATAGTGGGAACAAATATGCTTTGGGATAAATCGAGTAATGTCCTGGGGGAGACGGATAGACCGCGTCTCCTGAAGGACTATAACATCTGCGTCTCTACCAGATAAAAGTCTAAGGGCAGAAGCACCTCCCGAATTCCACTGAAGAATATTCAGTGAAAAAGGCTCAGGTTTACTCACCATTGTGTCAGATAAGTTGGACGGGGGAAGCCAACCTAGGCAGAGCTAGATGCAGGAAGGTTGCCCTTCCCACCACTATCCCCATCCAGGGTCGGAACCCCCTGGGCAATATCTTCATTTTTTGGGATTGAGGCGACCTTCTGCTTGAGCAGCTTTCCAACTTTTAGAGGAGGAACTGTCCGAGCAGAAACCGCTCGTTTCTTTGAGTGAGGTACAGCAAGTTCCGGCAACGCCTTAGTATTGGAAGCTCCCAGAAGAGCAGATACCAGAGGAGCGATCATCTCCATCTGGGCTAAAATAATTTTTTTGTTCGAACCTATAAGTTGAAGTATGTCTTTATTGGACATTCTGTCAGAAAAAGCAGTAACAGTAGAGAAGTCAGTAGCGGATTTAGTATTGTTCGAAAGACCCGAAAACGTCCTTTGGTAAGCTTTGAAATGATCACAACGTCTGGACCAGGAAGGATGGTCACCGGTGCAGTTACGGCAGATTGGGGGAGCCGTACATTTCTCCCCCTTAAGTAGGAAATTGCAGGAGTCACTACCGCAAACTCCACATATTCTCGTCGATGAACAGGTCGACCCCCAGTGCCCCCACAAGTGGCAGACATTGCAGTGGGGGTATGTCCAGTTGTCAGTTCTATCAATGTAAACTTTAAGTTTTACTTAAGAAGGGCTTGGAGGCCGATTTTGTTAGTATAAGTGCGTGGTCAATATCTACGGTGCAGAAGATCTTGTCCCGCTTTAGATTTGACTGATCGTACTGAAAGCAGATTGTACTTCGATTTTAATTCACACACGTCCTTCACTCCAGAAGGTGAGGAAAAATTGATATTTTAAGAGTTGCTTGTATTGGTTTCAACTGTAAATTGCCCAGATGGGCTAGATTTTTGCCGAAAAATCTATCATATTCATGCATGATCTTAGAATTAATGAAGGAGATCTTTATACTTGTCTCGAACAAACGCATTTTATTAAATAAGACTCTGTTACTGTAACTCCTTACAAAGTCTCTTAAAAAACATTAAATAATATGTCTCTCAATTGGCTTAGAGACCGAAATAATAGCTAAATTGTCTAGTTTAGGAATGGGGGTAGTACTTCCATATCTGTAGAATAGTTAGGCAACAAGTCTCTTAACTCTGTCTTTTTCCGTATCAGAACTGCTAAAAATCTTACCATTTGCAGCATTATTTGCAGGAAAAGTAGAATCGTTTGAACCTCCGACGCACATTTTGTAAATTCACATATGTTTAAAGTAAGATTTCTCAAAGTTGGCATATTCATAAACAGTATTTACAAATACAGACCCAGTTCGCAAAATTAAAATAAAGTGAGTGAGTAAATTTAGCATGTCGGAGCGTTCAAAGAACTCAATGAAAACTAATTTTCCTGCCAATGCAATAAATGAGGTTAGTAGAGATTTAGCTTCTCTTGAATATATTCCGGAGGGAGAACTCCCCTGGTACCAAAATTATCCAACCTGGTGATTATCAGACTTTTGGTGCCTCTGGAAAGACAGAACATGCTTCAATGTTTTTATAAGAGGCTTTGCCGATTGATGTAAAAAAGGATATTGTTCAATGCTATGAAATATTATGAATCTGAGATTAAAATCTCATTCTGCACTCCTGATCTGGCAATGTCGTACGTCGACTACTTTAAAAAAGAGCATTCTGAACAAGGTATAATTGCTTCCAAACCAATCCTGGCAACAAAAAAAATAAATAATATACCAGCATTAATTTCAGAAGAAGATATATCAGCCCTAGAAAGTGATTACAAAATCTCTAACGTTCGCTTTATAAAAGGGATTAAAGGCTTCCCCATTCCTGTAGCGTTATGCAATGCCCCGGTGGATGAAGCTCTAAAACTGTTGATTTCGACATGCAATCCTTTTATGGGGTATAATTTGAAATTTTGAATAATCAAAACCGACTCACTAACGTACCCTCACTGGAACAATTGTCATCAGTGGGGGCATTGGTTTACTGGCTGTTCTCTACCCCATAAGTGCGGCGTGTGTGTTGTACAACTGCTACACATCCTAAGAAGTGTGAAGGTAAGCCATTTTGCGCAAAGTGCGGTGGTGAGCACCCCGCATGGTCAAAAAAGTGTAAAATCTTTAAGGCATACCAAAAGAGACACATGAGTGTGACAGCAAAACCGACTAGCTTCGTGGAAGCTGTCTCAACTAACAAGAAAGACGACAGGATGCTGGATACGGAAATTCTGAAACTTCTTGAAATGCAGCTTCAGGCATCAATGATCCACCTTGAAAAATTGGTCCAAAAATTGGTGGGTCAATTAGCGGAATCTTTCCGTTCTCCTCTTTCTGTGAAGACCAAAAATATTAAGAAGCCACCAAAATCTAAAAAACGAAACGGGTCAGCGCTGAGCATAGCCACTCTGAAGCTGGCTCGGAAGGATTCGATCTGGGCTATGGCTAACGAGGGAAATGAAGATATCGCCCGTGGGCAAGCGACTCCATTTGTCGTGACGGGAAGCGGTAAATGCGACTTTTCCGCCTCTAGTTGCGACTAGGTGGAGGGCGTTCCACTTCGGTAACACTTACGCAATGGGAAGTAATCAAGGGCTTTTTCACTGAATATCTTTCAGTGGAATTCGGGAGGTGCTTCCGCCCTTAGCCTTCTATCTGGTAGAGATGCAGATGTTATAGTCCTTCAGGAGACGCGGTATATCCGTCTCCCCAGGATATTACTCGATTTATCCCTAAGCACATCTACACCCACTTTACTCCTTACATAACCCTAATCACTCATCTTCATCTCAAGGTCTTTTAACCCTAGTGAAAAGCTCCTTAAGATCATCCCTCCTGTTAAACTGCTCTTGTCCATCCCTATCTTGTTTAGCCATATCACTTTGTCAGAACAGTAAGCGTATTAGCAGTGCCAATGTCTATATTCGGCCAAGAGACATCCACAAAAACCGTGACCTCCTGGATCGAATATTGGGGAGCGGTTATGACATGCTACTTTGTGAATTCAACGACAGAACGGGTCTTTGGATTAATGCAGCACTTCGCAGAGCAAGGATTGACTATCTTATTCATGAACCACCATTCCCCACCTTTCATTACTCTACAACAATTTCTCTCCTCGACATATTACTGCTACATAAGATGTGGTAGTAACCCATTTGCATTAACCCATTATTTTTGTTGAAACCCATTTGCACTGAGCAGTCGCGTTAACAACAGACCACCTCTCATGACCTAATTCACTGACGGTTAGAGGACGATACGTTGCTTAGAAGAAGGTTTCACTTTGACCCTATTAGAGTAGCCTTCTTTCAGGCCGCTATCCAACTCTTCCCCAGAATTGGAATTGAGAGTTTGACCGAATTTAATTCCTACCTCTCAACGCAAGCTACCGCGATACTTTCGACTACCTATAAAGGTCGAATATAAAATCCTACTCCAACAAAGCTCAAGGTCTTAGCTAAAATGTTACACCTTCCCAATCTCTCTGTTTCCACCAGACAGATCCTCTCGAATGAATACTTGGGCTATAGATATATTGCTCCAGCTGAGCAAGGATAGGGCAAGCATTGCTCACCTTTGGATTGGTAGCATAAGCCTTGACAAAGTTTTAGAGGAATCACTTTCCTTACATAATTATGGAGCCACTCAATCTCCCCAATCAATTCCGCCTTGGTGTGACTTCAGGAGTAGGGACTTATCTGTTACAGATATCCTTAACTCCTGGGGACCACTCCCGGGCACCTCCAATTCCCACGCGCAATTCTCCACTAGTGTCTGTCAGCTTTTGACAGCTGAACAAAGAAGGGAAGTAGCCGTCACAATGCTATTAGCCTCCCCGTCCGACATAGCGGACATCAACATACCGTCGAATTGTTTTTAACCTTAAAAGAGATTAATCACTTGTTCTAAATATCTGCGGCCCATCTCGATTCAAAACACCCTCTTATCTATCTTTGAGAAAGCGCTTGCGCGTAGAATCCGCGTTCATTTATGTAGGCGTAATTTAATCCCAACGAGTTTTCATGGGTTTGTCAAAGGGCGCTCGGTCCATTCAGCAGTTGGTGAGGTGGAACAGTTTTGTCAGGATAATAGTCATCAGCTTGCTGTGGCTGTTTTTCTTGATTTTTCAGCTGCATTTGACCGGATCTCCATTCCCTTCGTTATCTCCTCTCTCAGGTCCCTCGGGTTGCCTGCGAGAATTGTTAACAGGGTGGATATATTGCTGTACACCAAGCAGTCTACTATGAAGACGACCCTGATGCGCGTCAGTTCTACCCCATTACGGGTGTACCTCAAGGATCCCCACTTTCTCCTATCTTATATCTTGCTGCATCTATTGTACTATTCAAGAATTATAAACGTGATCAACATCTAGTGGTATATGCTGATGATACCACAGCTTTGTTCTCTGGACGCAGGTGCAAAGATGTAATCTCTGACATCAGCCGTTTCTTTTTAAGATTAAAAGATCAGTTGCCCCCATCCAATCTTATTTTAAACTCCTCTAAATCGCAGGTGGTAGTCTTTCATGGCGTTCCTGCCACCAAAAAGAAACTTAAGAGACTAGCACTCTCTGTACTCTCCTCCATTTTGCAGCATCAACCACTCCCCATCTTAACGAGTCGAGTAAAATATCTGGGATTCACCGTTACGGTGAATTGGTCGGCGAAAGCTGATCTGGATAGACTTAAACGTATCCTGAAGAAAGCTAGGTGGGCTCTTAAACGAACCCAGCATCTGTCATTTAATGGGATAACCCAAGTGCGCCTCTAAGGTACTCGGGCTATCTCGGGGTTAGTCTTCTTATCACGAGGACGTCCCCTAGAACAAAGACTAAGGTTTCTTAAGCTCCTCATCTCGAGGTTACCAACCATAGTTCGCCTTGACAGAATTCTTCGGTGCGTGAGAGACCTTGCATGGTTCAGTCAGAGAGGGGCGCGCTGGTGCGGCCGAGGGCTCAGATTCCACTGGACCTAAGGCCGTAGAGATAAGTTGAAGATTTTAAAATACACGTCGTGAACTGCTTAAAGTTGTCTTTTGCATGTTTTTGTTTCTGAAAGTTTTTATCGGTTATATAGTTATTAATAAAACCCTTATTTACTAAATGCAGGCGGATTCTCGTGTATGGCACATAATTCTATTTGAGCAAAATTTTCAATGAAAACCGCCAAGAGTAAATCTTATTATACATGCTCGCTTTCTCTGACTTCCAAACTTCCAAATGTTCGGGAATTCAACGGCAGGCGTAAATTAAATATCACTATCCAGTAATAGTTGTTTCGAATTCCAATTTTATACGCGAACAAAACGCCGCGTCTCTATTAATGAGAATCGTCTTTGCAGGATAAACGACAGGGGTTGCTCTCTAGTAAGATAAGCTAATTTCGAAGACGAAACTGTGTGGGACAAGCAAAAGAAGAATTTAAGGAAATTCCATTTTATTCAATCAATTTGCTCAAAATTCGGAATAGAAAATATTGCCAAATAGCCGATAACCCATATGTAATCCTTGGAAGAAACATCATTTGAAAATATTTCATCGCTGTAGGATAGTTAGTTGAACGTAAAAGATTGATGTACTCATACAAGAAGCAACCTTGCAAGCAATTATATTAAAAAATTAGTAAAACTTTACTTAGAGGACAGATTAAAGCCAAGATAGCAGAATGGCGTACACATTTGCGAATTCATACCGTCATAGGAAAAACATTATTTTGTGATAACCTACCATCCCCTCGGAATTTTAACACTTTTGTTTCGCTAGATTAAGCTGCAAACAATTTGGCATGCAATACAATTTGAGCCTAACCAATGTTGAACTCACATCGCCTATTTTTGACGAATATATAAACAGATCATCTGCATATAAAAGACAAGAAGAGTTAGTTTCACCTATATATACTGGCAGATCATATACAAACAGACTGAACAAAAGTGGGCAAGATAGTCACCCTGAGGAACACTCTTAATTTGTTAAAAGTAATCTAAATATTTAATTCCATCAAAGACTTGGACAATGTGAGGAGAGAAAATTTGATGTAGTACATGTATGATAGCCCTTTAGGCTAAGTGCGATTATTAATTTTCGGAGAAGCAAGTCTCTGTCAATACAATCGAACGCCTTTGTAAAATATACGAAAACGGCATACAAAGTAAGTTGATTTGAACGAGCTTCTTGAAGAGCGTTTCTTAAGATGGAGACAGCACTTGTGGTAGATAAACCTGGTCGAAAACCATGTTGCTCGATTGGGAGAAAGTCTGATACATAGACTGCAAGTCTACGGCTAATGATGGTAGCAAATAACTTATATGGTTGACTTAGTATTGCGATACCTCTGTAATTATTTAGATTATGATGATCATTATCACCTTTAAAGAGTATTTTTAGAATAACCTTCTTCCACGATATAGGGAACAAATCTCCTATCAAGACCCGATTAAATAACATCACAAGAAAATAAATTGAGACTGGCCAAATACCTTCAATATGTTCAGCGGCTATATCATCATTGCCGACTGCCTTTCTATCTGGCATGTGTTGTAAAAAGAATTCGATTTCATAGACTGTAAAATATGCGTTTGAGTGGCTTAGCTATCATAGAGTCCTTAACGACCTACTGGAAGAACTACACTGTTTTTTTTCTACACTCGCTCAATCTAACGTCATCCATAGCCCGGAATCTTCTTTCCTATACAACGAATCCTGCAAGCAATCAAAATATGCTGAGAGAATATTGATCGTCGAACGCGGACATTTTGTTCCTACCATATTCTCAACTTCTGGTGGAATCGGAGTATCTGCTATGGGTCTACTCAGAGATATCGCTACCAAGCGAATAATCGCTAACAAATCTACATACTCAAACGTGCTGAGTCACTTAAAGAGGCGAATTGGATTTGCAATAGCTTGTACAGTGTCTGTGAGTCTCCGATGCCCTCGCTCGACAAGGAGGAACCCATGTTGGCAGATGACTTCATAATAGGATAAGAAAATCGATTTAGCGTATATAATAGTGTTTATTAAGGACCCATTTGCGCGTAACCCTTCGAATTGTGTATTTATTATGATTAATAATAATTATTATTAAAAAATATAAAAACGTCTTCATAGTCATCTTCCAAATGTAGCCGACAATTATTTATATCCGACTGCACTGCACCGTTCCTGCGTGAGCGTGGGGCTCTCAAACATGTTGAGGCGGAGCGGGCGATTTCAATGGATATTTTTCTTTTGATCCGAATTAGTGTTTCTACGTATTCTGTCTTCGTTCGGCGAGATATGACATCAGACAAGTTGTTAAGTAATTTTATTGCCTGATCCCCTTATTGTATATAAGGGGATACCCTTTATTTATATCCCATTTAAAGGGGATATACAATCCCCTTAATTGCCTGAATGTACCTCGTTCCACCTCTTTTATTCTATTGTTGTATTTTGACCATTTTCGTTGTTCGTTGTAATGAAAACTTGCTTCGAGAGATCTAGAGCTTCTGGCTTGAGCAAATATTGAAAAAACTGTAACGTCGAAGAAAGTCCGCTCAAACCAATCATTGACAAGACTAGAACAAACAATTTCAAGCCGGGCACGAAGGTCACGTGTAGTTATGCGATTCATAAATTCAAGATTTGCAGTTACTGTGCTTAGCAAAGGTTCCGTGTTCACAGAGTTACAAACTCGAGAAAGTTCTCTGGCAAGAATATCCCTTATTGTATTGTGGCGTATAATAGAAAGGCCACCTTTCTACAGGCTAGTTCATGACGAATACAGGCTAGTTCATGACTAAATACAGGCGGATTCTCGTGTATGGCACATAATTCTATTTGAGCAAAATGTTCAATGAAAACTGCCAAGAGTAAATCTTATTATACATGCTCGCTTTCTCTGACTACCAAACTTCCAAATGTTCGGGAATTCAACGGCAGGCGTAAATTAAATATAGATATATTCGGGAATATGTTTAACCACGATGCACTTAATCACGATGATGCACCCGATCGTGTCGCGTGCGAACTTGCATTGTGAACTAATGAATCGAAATTGTCAGCTACGTTATGCAGACGGTTTTTCAAACTACTCATTCGTACGGAAGCAATCTCTAACAAAATTGATTTTTGAATATAATAAAGAGCTTCTTCTTCATAACCGATGTCATACATTGACGCGAGTGTTAATGAGTTTTCGTACTCCAGACTCGATGTAATGGTAGGGTCCATAATTCCAAGTCTTCCGAGTTTTAAAGGAGATGTAAGTAATACATCTCTTTTAAATTGGAAGGTATTACTTAAAAGTAATACCTTCCAATTCTGGTTTAGACTTCAATCTGCGATGATGGGAGGGAAAACATCTTTATGTGCGTATCCAAAGTCTGTAAACCATCCTTCATGACACTCACTAGTTCGTAAAAAAATTCACTCCAGTTGGACCCAGTTTATCAGGCCACATTATTCAATGTGCGGATCGATGTTGGCAATCACTGCTAATTTTTGTACAAGTAATTTTTTGTATAAGCAGGTCAATTTGCCTGTTTTCAGCTGCATAGAGTATTCTTCAAACTGTGCAGTAAAATTAAAGCACCTAATATCATTGTTCCGTTGATAGATGTTTTGATGTCTGGTGAGGAGAGATTATAAATAGGGATCGGGGAATGGGACACAAGTACACTTTTTTCTGGATTCACATGATAGCCGAATTTCAGCCCCTCGTGAATTAATAGTTTCCATACAGTTTTTAGTTCATCCACCTTTCCAATGAACTTCGCGTCATTGGCATATCATTTTTGAAAAATATTTGGGACCGAACGACTGATCAATGATATTAGAGGAAGAGATTGTGAAGCCTGACATTGCAAAGGGATCTCCTTGCGTAAATCCCTCCATTGAATAGACGCTACTACCATCTCCAATAACCAATTGCGCATGAGTACTATATATATTTTTAGGACACGTGATAACGAGATACATCAGTACTCCATGTTGTGCAGTGTTACATTTCGATTTAGGGAATTGAACGCGTCAGATGCGTCTATTGCTAGCACACACATATTACGTCCTGATTTATATCTTGTACGTAGTGAGTGAATGGCGTGATCAATTCCTCCTTTCTGTCCCGCAGCTAGCTGGGAAATCAAGGCAACATGTTGAATGTCCTCCCTCACGATCCCTATTATTGCCTTGCTAATTATTCGTCTTGCGGTGTCACCAATTCCAATCGGCCATTAGTTTTCTTTTGCAGGGCGATTATTCGACAAGTTGTAAAAGCTTCTAGCTGAATAGGTTCCACTGACTCAGTAGCTGGTCTTATGGCAAAAGACACAATGGAATGGGCTAAGTTTATCTAGTCATATCCAAATTGTGTTAACATGTGCCTCCAACTGAGAGCGTCTAGGCCCGACGGACCTCTGAAAAGTTCGCTTATGTTTCCGGATTCCCAAAGTTTAAGTCTGCGTTCTAAGCTTTTTCTTACTATTGCAATTCTAGAAGTTTGTAATCTCTGCAATATACAGTATATTAAAAAATATTTTTTTAAATAATAACATATTTTTTAAAATAATAATAAGGGCAAGTGGGCCGGTCCGGAATTCGTATACATAACAAATCATTGACTTTGATGAATTAGAAATGTTTCACTTGTTCATAGGGCCATTTGAGGGAATCAGATTTGTAAATTATTTTTAAATAATATTTTTGGATAAAAAATTTTTGTTATAGATTATTTTATTTTTTTGAAGAGAAGTGATGTGTTCAAGTTGATTACAATTTCATTTCAGATTTTAGTCCACCAAGATTATACAATTTAACTTACAATAATCACAAATATATACAACTGGTTGCAATTTTAACTACTTGCACCCATGCCGAGAGGAAACCAGGGTCGATCCCGAAATGCTGCAACTTCAACTCGACTGCAGCCAAATGTAAAGGATGCACCTACGCAAGAAATGGAACACTATGTCTTAACTGCTCCGCGAAAAATTGTACACGGAGATTTCCGTCTCATTCTAACACTTCTGAACATAGTAATTGAGACCAACGGTCTGACATCAATCCTAGTTCAGAGAAGAATGACGAAGCACAAACGTTTGACTTCCAAATTTGCATTCCAGACTCAAATCTTAATGGATCATTAATTGGGTCTTTACATTCACCATCTGTCGAGGATATATATTTGAGCGTCATTCAGTGGAAATCCAATCTTATGTTTTTACCAAGTTGCGCAGCAAGTCACTCATTCGTGACAATCCTAGCGTCGTTCTACCGAGAGGTCGCTAATGGCAACGCAGGTGAAGCTAATGAGCTCAAAATGGCAACTGTCCCTTTGATGGACTATAAAAGCTATTATTAATGAACATATGACATAGTTTTTATTGTTTTCTCTATTGTATCGCATTGTTTTTAAACATTTTGTAAAAATGTTTAAAAATTTAGGAAATTTGTTAAGCTAAAAATTTCCAAAGGCCCTCGTTAAGGCATTTTCCATATATAACGTCTCGTGTTGGACACAAATTCATGTCCTTCAGAAAATTAAGTCGAGAAAAATATCGATCATCCGCAAAACTTTCGAGCGTAGGTTAAACTTCTGGCAGCGGAACAGACTAGGTGACTTATTTGACGAAGCCCTATTCTTGCAGATTGAGCTAAAGCAACACGAGACAAGGCACGAAAACAGAGATTGGAAGAAAGGCTATATCAGATTAATGTTGGAGTGCTCGATGCCTTTAATGCTTGTCGGCTAGTTGCAGTTCAAAATAAGCAGGGTGGGATTCGCCCTTTTTTCGGATGTGACAACTGTTATGGATCACGTTTCTATCTGTGGGGCGCTTTCTCTTCGAAGAGAGAATTATCGCTTAACACCAAATGAGTTTAGGGATGCGATATATTCACGATATGGTTGGACACCAAAGGATTTGAATATTAAAACTTGTATTTGTGGATCGCCGATTGATATAAGTCATTCTCTGTCTTATAAGCGCGGTGGTCACCAGATAATTCGCCACGACTCGATCAAAGACATAATCGCCAGCGCACTATCAGAAATTTGTTTCGGTGTTGCAATATAACCTTGTCTAGCAACGGTGAATGATGTTACGAACTTCAAACATGTTACCACGACACGTGATCCTGGTGTTCGATTAAACGTTGTGTGTGCTGGGTTCCATGGTAACCGATTCTAGCGAACATTCTTCGACGTCAACATGTCCTCTATTCAAGCTCAATCGTATGCAAACAAGCCTGCATCTTCATCGCCCCAATATAATGAGCAACGGAAGGAAGCGAAGTATGGACTAAGGATATAGTTGATTGAAGGTGCTAGATTTGAATCGTTGGTGTTCTCGACATTAGGGGGCATTGGTCGTCGCTCACAGTTTACCCTAAAAATATTCGCTTCAAGTATTGCTCGGAAAAGTCAAATAAGCTATCCTGACACTTTAATGCGCTTAAAACGCATTGGATTCACTATCGTACGTTCTTCGTCTACATGCCTACGAGCTCCTCGATCCACACCAAATTGCTCGATGACATTTCACACAGGGGACAATCCTTCCGGTGAGTATTGAGCAACCCAACTGCTCGGATCTAACTTAATTGTCGAGAGAGCGAGATATAAAATAATAATTCATAATAATTCCATTAAGGCGAAACCCATTTTGTATTTCATTTTCGACCCATTTGCGGGTAACCATTACGGTGTAATTATTATAAAATAAAAAATAAAAATTTTCGAAAGAAATTTATTATTACGAAAAAAAAGAAAAAATGTTAACTTTATACAATTAATAATAATGATTTTCTTAAATACACTTATACAATTGTTATTCCCTTAGCGAATATACTCCGGTAAATTTGGCACGGCACGATCTTGTACAACTTTACGCTACTAAAGCTGTTCTGGCAATTAAAAATCCAAAATCTACGCGGATGTCGGTTATGCACACAGTATATGAGCAATTGTTTTTTTGAGGCTCAATTTGTGCAATTCTTTTGAAAATTATAAGCGCGTCGTCATCCAATGCTCCATTACATGATCCAACGAAAGCGTAAAAGTTTACGTCTTTAAACTTTAAAACTCGTTCCCCGTACTTTCCTAGTTTTCTTTTCGCATGGTAACTTAGATTTGATTGTGGATCACTTGAAGAATATGATGAAACTAAGTGATTGTAAATGCAAATGTCAAAGAGAGACCGCTTAATCATACCACCAAATAAGCCATTGCATTATACGTCTAATCTAGCATTCATGTATAGCGTCGTAGTCGATTTTTCGAATACAGTGTTACTTGGTAAGCTGCGAAGTACAGGTTCTATCGCAACAAATGTTGTAACTAGGTAAAGCGTTTTAGCCAACAAGTTTCTTACGGTATTATGTCTTACTGTAGGAATACCACCAACTTGGCAGGAAAGACAATGACATAAATCGAACGTAGCACCACAAGTACAATTTACTGGTTAATTCGGCGGAGGCCATCCGTATCTCATGGCTAAGGCATCCTGAAAATGACGCAATCTAAGGTGTCGTTTAAACAAATCTGACGGTTTTGCCGAGAGCCATGTTGAAGCACTAGGAATTGATACGTGTTTCAACGCTGAAACATATCGATTATCTGAATTTTTTAGTGACAATAATTTTATATTATTCCTATCATTATTTTCCTCACGAATTAAGGCTGCAGTGTTAGCCTGTAAAGATTTTAAGTTTTTGTTGGTAAAACAACTGTTTATCTGAAATAGCAGATTGCACATTCTTTGTGAATTGTAAAATTTGTTTTGAGGGTTGTCTGTAATAATATTAGTATTTTTTTATTTTATTAAAACGCAAAATGAGATAGTATAAAGTTCAAACGATATCCGAAAGTGGGCCCGTACATTATTATTCATTATTTTCTTATCACTGGTTTCAAATAGACTGCGCTCGATTCGGACACAGAGTGGAGGAGCGTGGCATTATAATGCTCATTGACAAACCTCGCATAAGTAAAGATCCAATTTCCCGGCGTAACTGAACGATTTAGCATGCGTACGTGTTTGAGTTTTCACATCCAGTTTTGCGCGATTGTCCGTAAACATCGATTTGTGTCTGTACTAATGCCGGATGAAATCAACAACACGAACGGCAAATATGTCGAATGCTCTATTTCTCTTACACGCTAATTATATTTGGCATATTTACGATGTACATGGAAGCCGGACACAGAATCAATGGGTTTAGTGCTTTTTGAGGGCGCGTGTACGTTGAAAATACATATATCTATGAAAGTGCGCTCTGTATCGCCTCCATATAAGCCATTGCACGCTATGCCAAGATGAGCATTTCTATCTTATGTCGTACTCTGTACTTAAAAACTTGTTCCAGGACGTAAAAACTGCAACGCATGCTGAAATTGTACATATGATGATACTCTCATGATAGTCTTAGCACGAAAATCCCGGACGCAATTATGTCTAAGTGACGGAAGATACCCAAATTTACATGACAAGGTATGATATAACGATTTTGATTGACCACAAGAGCAACATTTGGGAGCGTCGCTAGTTAATTGTTCGTATCGGTTAGCAATATCATCTCTGAATACTGCTATTTAATACTAATCTGTTCAAGATTGAAGGATAAGCGGTAAGTCAGGAAGACGCGCCACTTACAGAGGCATGATCTAGCGCATTTTGAACACATCAAATTTGAGGCATACTTGCTTTCTGTCCTCACTGAGTCGTTCGGCATTTGCTTGAGAAACAGTCGAGCGACACTTGTGTTGAAGTTCAAGCAAGTCCTTATGATTACGATAGTTTACAAATCCACAGTAAAATCTGGATGAATTCTCGTAGTTCGTGAACACCGAGCGACAATGGTTGAAAATCCCCAGACCACCCATACTCACTGGTAAATAATATTAGTATTGTTTTAACTATAAACCTGATTTATTTCAAAAATTACATACAACGAATCCCGCAAATGGGCTCATTTAAAACAAATTAAAATAAATATTAATTTGATGTAATCACCGTCTCCGTATTGAAATGTTATAAGAATGGCGCAGGATCTTTGATCTTGATGCTCTTAAGCAAGCCGATACCATTCTAGCAGAAGATATGCCGATTGATGTGCGCAAAGCGCTTATCTCATCACTATAGTCTGTTCCTTTTCTATCTGCTATTTTTCTAGCAAAGTTTTTCAGCAAAGCAGACGCTGCCGGTCCAATAGCGCCATTGGTCGAAACTACGAATGGAGAAAAGGATGCATTTTCAATATCAATAATTCGTTCTTCGTATTTTGCTCGCTTTCTGCTTTCGTGATATTCAAATGCAGCGGATGGTGACTTAATGGTATAGGATGGTGCAAGATTATTGAAGATACAAACGTCGATGAACGATTGATCCATCCTAGTTCCGAAAAGTCCGTTGCACACAATATATGCTCGAGCTTCAGGTTTGCGAGTTGTCGTACTGGTCAAAAAGTTGTAGCATTCGGGTACTGCTGACAGGCACGGTTCCAAGGCAACACAGCTACATGCAGTGGACAAATATCTAGATAGTGTATCTCGTATCTCGTTATGTCTAATTATTGTCAGGGCACCCCTACGACACGATAACGCATGACAGCAAGACATCTCTGATCCACAGATGCATATATATATTCGATATGTCGTTTGGAGTCCATCCATACCGTGCTGCGTCAGCATCTTGAAATTCATGATGTGACAGGTAGAATGATTTAAACGATAGTGATAATATTAGTAATTTTTTAATAATTTTCATTTCTTGAGAGAAGATAACAGAATCAGGGTTTTCGCAAATGGGCCCAAAATACAAATGCTTGAATAAAAGTCATTAAAACCCTCGGATCTACCGCCTGAGACATCCGTTCATTAGTTCAGTTTCCAAAGCACCACGAATTTGCTCGCACAAGTCTGATTCCAATACATTTTCTGAACTGCGCAACGCACTCAGAATATGCCTGGTTGTTGCTCCTAGAAGCTATCTTCGCCGCCCTTTTAATTACTTTGTTTACATCAGCTCCGAGCCATCCTAATGCTGACATAATGACCGGCAGAAATATTGCTCGTTCAATCTTTGTTACTCGTTCCGAGTACTTTAGTACCTTCTGTTATGTAAAATTTGACAACAGGAAAAATGCGATATTTAACAAAACATTATCCCGGGCTTCTATTGTAGTGAATTCTAATTATAATAGTAATAATAGTATTTTTTATTATAATAATTTTTTTTTATAATGCAGAGATTTATTTCTCATATCACCTTTCGACTGGGCAAAATTAAAAATACAATAAATTAAGTGAATAGTAACGAATAAATATCAAAATCCCGGCGTTTTGATTTTTTGAGTATACTTGCTTTAGATGAATTCGAAAATCTGAAATCGGACCATGCATGCAAAGGTGCGAAAAATTACACATGATCTCCCTGGGCCCTCTTTGTGGACTTGTTTCAATGACTATGAAGATAATACAGGATAGGCGAAAACATGCAAAAGAGCTGAACACTCTTTTGAGCAAAATCGACAGCGTCAATGATCCTAGCTAGTGAGGAAAGAGAGTATAATCTTGCAGAATTTGGCGTGGCAACCGTTTAAAGATAAACGCCAAACCAGAGGACGCTTTTGATATCTTGGAATTCTCCAAGCAGACTGAGCAGGCGTTAAGAAGATATCAGGATCCAGACAAATTATCTTGCTATCGAAGAGACGTCGGCTTGCCAAATATGATGCGTTTTCATTAAGGCTTAATGATGAAAGGGGTACCAAATTATGATGCGTTTTCATCGGTACCGAGAGGGGTACCGATCTACTAAGCACCGCAACATCTGTAGATGAACACTTCGAAGATCCTCCTACTATCCGTTTAAGGTAGTGCCAAAATCACTTGTCAATAGTCTGATAATCTATCATGATCAAATTCGACCAATAGTATCGAAGCTCGTAACTTAGAATAGGAATCAACATAATATCAAAATACTTGATCGCGCCCTTAAAGGACATTAGACCAAGCTTCGATGCCGTATAAGCTGACCTTGTCACTGCTGCTGATTGGATCAATAAGTGGTTTCTGAAAGACCACCGAGAAGAGAGCAAAAAGACTAGATATCGATACGAATTAACGAATTCTAAAGACGTTTCATTTAGAAATAACACATCATTACGACAACAAGGACCACCTCAGTGAAATTTTATAATATTTGTTTTGGATGTGTTGATCACGAGTTTATTTGTCTGACAAAACAAAGCGAGAGCTGTAATGGCAGATTGAGCAGAGTTCCTATGCAATGTTACCAAAGGAAGAACGTCAGCATACAAAATTGACACTACATTAGGAACGGCCAAGCGAACATGTCCTGGGAGGCCCATCAAGTAGGAAAATAACAGAAGGCTGAGTAGATCACCTTGCTGTACTCCACGGCTAGCAGTTAGAGGATATGAGTAATTAATTCCGTCGTAAATACGCATCAAACTAGGACGCAATATTCTCTCGAGAAATAGAAAATCTCCATGAACATTTACTCTCTCATGAAGCTTGGTTAATAGCAAAGGTCTATTAATTGAATGAAATGCTTTCGCAAAATCAACAAAAACACGGTACAAAGATTATTGCTTATTGAAAGTATCGAGAACATGTGACCGAAGAAATGAAAAAGCGCTTATAGTGGAATGATTCCTACGGAATTTATGTTGCTCCGGATGAAGAAGACAACTACGAAATCTCGACAAACGTAACGCCATCAAATTTGATATAACTTTATAGGAATGATTAAGGAGAGATATCCCCCTATTAGAATCTCGACGCGAATGATATCCCGAACCTTTGAACAACATTTTGATGATACTGTCACGCTACTCATCGGGGATAAAACATTATATTATTCTAAATTTCTAGGAGGTCATACACAACAAATGCAGTCTCAATGGCGTCCATTAAACCATTTTATAGAGGAAAGGGCAAAAATAATGGATGGATAAACCGTTATTTGAGTGAATATACTGTGAGGCGAAGTTCGGGTCTAAATAAATTTACATCATTTTGGAAACCTTTTGGACGACAGTAAAGATTTATTTTGAGTTAAAACATTTCATCAAAACGATTTTTTTCATTTTCACGGTGAAAACCTAAATTGAACAAGTCCTCCCTAATTGAACATTATATTTTTCTTCATTCGGGAGCCGAATTAAGCTAAAATTTTGATGGTAGGTATATTCGACTTTGATGATTTAAATAATATAAAAAATCAGTGTCTATAATTGAAACATTTAAAAATGGCGTTCAAGGATGGATGGACCTTTATTTGAGCGAATATGCTTGGAAGCGAAATTCGCGCCTTAATAGTTAAATCGTTTTGGAAACCTTCTGGACGACAGTAAAGAGTTATTTTAAGTTAAAAATTTTATCAAAATAAATTATTTTTGTCATTGCTATGGTAAAAACCTAAATTGAACAAGTTATCCCTAATTGAACATTATATTTTTTCATCTGGGAGTTTAATTGATCAAAAATTTTGATAGCAAGTATATTCGATTTCGATGATTCGAATAATATGAAAAATCAATGTGTTCATAATTGAAAAATTTAAGGAAAAAAGTTTTTATCTCAAAAAATAATTTTTATCATAAGATTTTTTCACTAACTTTTACATTATACACTTTTTACATGTTATGAACAATTGTCTATTAATGAGGTATTTTACGTGTCAGGTCGTGATATGCACTAAACATTTTTATTTTTAATTTTAATTTTTTTTCTAAAAAATTAAATATCTCGAAATTTGAATATCCTAGGCAAAAATCCGAATAACACGTACGTATATTACTAATACCTTCTGTTATGTAAAATATGAGAACAGGAAAAAGGCGATATTTAACAAAACATTATCCCGGGCTTCTATTGTAGTGAATTCTAATACTCAAATTAGTGCCATACATACCTATCCACTTTCTAGGTTCTCTTCCAAATGTTCCTACTCTTGTGTGGTATTGTACCGTAATAATCATATCTGATTTACTCCTATATATTAAATAATATTCGAATCGGGTGCGAACCAGAAAAACCAGAGAAAATTGAATAAGTCTATTTATTTTCTAAAGCTTTCGGCATGATCGCCTTCATGCCGAAAGCATGAAGTTAGTTAATTCATTAAGTAACTACAAATTTAAAAATACAAATTTAAATAAGTAAGAAAAAAGTACAAATTTAAATAGTGTGTAAGAAAAAAGTACAAATTTAAATAGTGTGTAAGAAAAAAGTACAAATTTAAATAGTGTGTAAGAAAAAATAAGGATTTACTTAAACAACTATATAACCGATAATAACTAAAAACAGCTAAGAAACAAAACAGTCAAGAAATCTACAAAATTTTGCCCAGTTTTCCAAAAAATTTCTATGGTGTCAGTTCCAGAGGCGGGGGGTTTCAAATTTTTCTTAATGGCAGGGGCGTCATGAAAGACGACTACTTTTATTTCGAGAAGTTTAAAATAAGATTGAACATGGTTAACTGGTCTTTTAATCTTAGAAATAAACGGCTAATATCCGCGACTACATCTTTGCACCTGCGTCCAGAGAAGAGGGATGTGGTATCATCAGCGTATACCCCTAAATGTTGATCACGTTTAAATATCTTATATAAGTTGATAGAGGCAGCAAGATATAAGATTGGAGAAAGTAGTGAGCCTTGGGGCACACCCGTAATAGGGTAAAACTGAATTGCATCAAGGTCGTCTTAATAGTAGAACCGCTTAGTGTACAGCAATATCTCCACCCTGTTAACAATTCTCGCAGGCCACACGAGTGACCTGAAAGAAGCGATAACGAAGGGAATGAAAATGCGGTCAAATGCTGCATAAAAATCAAGGAAAACAACCAAATCAAGTTGATGATTGTTATCCCGACAAAACTGATGCACTTCACCAATTGCTGAATGGACTAGCGCTTTTCGATAAACCCATGAAAACTTGGTTGGATTAAATTACGTCATATTAAATGACCGCGAATTCTACGCGTAAGCGCTTTTTCGTAGATGGAGATGAGGAAGTTCTGAATCGAAATAGGCCGCAGGTCTTTAGGACATGAGACCCGATTCCGTTTTGGTAAAAAATTCTACTACAAATAATGATGCAGGCCACATCAAAAGGTGAGGCTAAAAGCAATGTGACGGCCACTTCTCTTTTTGATTGACTGTCAAAAGCTGACAGACCCGAGAGGATAGTGGAGCGACGGATTTGAAGATGTCCGGAAGTGGAGCCCAAGAGTTAAGGATATCTGTAATAGATAAGTCCCTGCTTCTGAAATCACCCCTAGTCAGGATTGGTTGGGGAGATAGAGTGGTTCCATAGTTATGTAGGGGTAGTTTTCTTCCAAAACTCTGTCAAGATCCTCCAACTGTGAAGGACCAACCTGGCGTGGTCAAGACATTGTCCCTTATTCAAAGTTTATAAAAGACGACACATCGGTTCACCGGTTCTTAGACCAGCTTGCTTTGCTGTAGCCTCTGCCAATTCTTGTAAGATAAGAATGACCGATCGCGATATTATGACTTTGATGGATACAAGCATACAGACCTTTAATGATGATTTTCAATCCATTGTTGTCAACTTACTAAAAGAACATGTGAAATCGCGTTCCCCTCTTACTGTTTTCTTGAAAGCCAAGAGGCCACAGGGGTCCAACCTTACTTTTTTCTGACATTGTCAGAAGTTGCTGACGAAACTTGATTTTGCGAAATCATTCATGAAGGCTATTTTAATAGTTATTATTAACAATAGTGATATTAAATATTCAGGAACGATCAGGCGTAATTGAAAGTCAACAAAATTATTACATTCCGGCTGTAAGACCGCCTTTAGCTCCGAAGAAACTCGCAGACAATGCCGGTGGGCAAGTGTCTTTTCTTGTTGGGGATGGGAGTGAGAAAGGCAGCCTTCTCTCTCCTGGCTCTTGCTAAGGGTAGGCATCCCACTCCAGCTGAATTAACACAATGCAAAGTAAACAAGAACCTTTTTCACTGAATATCTTTTAATGGAATTCGAGAGGTGCTTCTGCTCTTAGTCTTCTATCTAATAGAGATGCAGATGTCATAGTCCTTCAGAAAACGCAGTATATCCGTCTCCCCCTGGGCATTACTCGATTTACATCTAAGCACATTTATACTAACTTTACTTAGTACGTAACTTCACCTCACTCCTCTTCATCTCAAGGTCTTCTAACCCTGGTTAAAAGCTCCTTAAGATCTTCCCTCCTTTTAAACTATTCTTGTCCAGCACTTTCTTGTTTAGCTATATCACTATGTAAAAAATAGTAAACGCATCAGCATAGTCAATATCTATACCTGGCCAGGAGAAATTCACAAGAACCGTGACCTCCTGGATCGTATATTGGGTAGTGGTTATGACATGATACTTGGTGACTTCAACGACAGAACTGCTTGTTGGATTAATGTAGCAATCCGCAGGAACATGAACTGTTTGATCGGCTGGAGGGCTCAGATTCCGCTGGAACTGAGGCCTTAGAAATTTGTTGGAAGACTGGGTAAAATTTTGTAGATTTCTTGACTGTTTTGTTTGATCGGCTGGAGGGCTCAGATTCCGCTGGAACTGAGGCCTTAGAAATTTGTTGGAAGACTGGGTAAAATTTTGTAGATTTCTTGACTGTTTGTTTCTTAGCTGTTTTTCTTAGATAAATGGTTTTACATTTCTGATCTTAGATCAATGACTGAGAAAAATTTATATCAACTAACATCGGATACTATAACTTGATGATTTGGCAATGGGTAAGCATCTAATATTGTAAAATGAATAATTGTTTGGGAATAGTCGATTACTAGCCTTTTTCGATGATTTTCGGTGGGTGATCAGAACTTGAACCCATCAAGGTGAAAAAACATGTTCGATGATATCGTCTAATCATTTTATCAATATCTTCCTTAAAGAATATACGGTCAGCATTTGAAAAACTATGTGTTCAAGTCGCAATTAATTTGCAATCGGAATTTAGATGCTTGAATGGCCGTACGAATTCCGTATCAATGGCTTGTATAGAGGATATAGCAATGCCTGTTTTCAGTACCAGTCTTGTCAAGATAACAGTCATCAGCTTGCTTTAGCAGTCGTTCTTGACGTTTTGCTGCATTCGACCGCACTTGAAGTATGGTGCATTCGACCGCATCTTCTGGGTCAGGATAAGGCAAGCATTGCTTCCCTTAATCCAGCCCAGTCTTCCTTTTGGAATATATTCAAGAAGGAGAAGTTTGTCTGTTGGAAGGATAGAGCATTGGGCTGGATCGGAAAAATAGGTCTTGATAAAGTGTTGGAGGAGTCACTATTCCTACATAATTATGGATCCACTCAATCACCTCAACCAATCCCGCTTTGGGAAATGTTTAGGAGTAGAGATATATCTGTCACAGATATTCTTAACTCCTGGGAATACTCTTCCGGGCACCTCCAAATCCGTCGCTCTACAGACTTCTCGTATCTGTCAGCTTTTGACAGCCGAACAAAGAAGAGAAGTAGCCGTTACAATTCTATAAGCCGCCCCATCCGATGTGGCCGGCGTCAACATTGGTAGACAAATATTTTTACAAAAGAACAATCCGATCTCATGTCATAAATACCTGCGGCTCATTTTGATTCAAAATTATCTCGTTTCGATCTACGAAAAAGCGTTTGCGCGTAGAATCCGCGATCATCTGAATATTCGAAATTTAAGCCCACCAAGTTTCCATGGGTTCGTCAAAGGTCGCTCAGTTCATTCAGCAGTAGGTGATTGCATCAGTTCTGTCAGGAAAATAGTCATCAACTAGCTGCGGCTGTTTTCCTGGACTTTTCTGCTGCATTTGACCGCATCTCCATTCCTTTTGTGATTTCTTCTCTCAGGTCCCTCTGGTTGGACTTGGGTAAAGTCCATTTACCCAAGTCCAATCTTATTCTAAACTCCGCTAAATCGCAGGTGGCCGTCTTTCATGGCGCCCCTGCCGAAAACTGACCGGGATAGACTTAAACGTATCCTGAAGAGAGCTAGGTGGCCCTGAAACGTGCCCAGCATCTTTCATTAAATGGGAAAACCCAGGTGCGCCTCTGGGGCACTTGGGCTATATCGGGATTAGTCTTTTCTAGAGGACGTCCCCAGAGCAATGGCTAAGGCTTCTAAAGCTGCTAATCTCTCGATTACCCAGCATAGTCCGCATCGGTTGTACTCTTCGGGGGGGGGTGAAAGACCCTGTGTGGTTCAGTCGCAGAGCGGCGTGTTGGATTGGCTGTGGGGCTCAGATCCCTCCGGACCTTAGGCTGTGATTATTATGGTGACGGAATGAAGAAGATGATAAACTTTTTATGTTTTCTATTATATTTTTGTTTTTGTCTTTTCTTACCTATTTATCTAACCTATTTATCCTGTATTAAATTTTTGTAAGAAAATCGTTATTATTACTTCCAGTGTGATATTCGTATCACACTGATTGTATCACACTGAGTCATTGTTAGTTTACCCAGCTGTCTACCAGTCCTCTCTGCATCCAGCAGTGGATGTATCTGGGACTGATGATTCTAAACAATGACGAAACGGTACAGAATTATGCTGCGTTGTTTTCTGTATTTTTTAGCTTACCATTCTTGACGTCATAAATTCCAGTAATGATGTCGTGAGGTGGTCATTTAGTGTGACCGTATGCTCTCGTCTGTGGAAAGTATTCTTTACTGATAAATCATAATAACGAAACGAAATTCATTGGAATTTCTCTGTTCTTCTTGACATCTACCACAATGATAAATGACAAGTTCGTCAAAAATATGTAATAATAATTAATTATTTTGTCAATAGTAATATATTGATTGCGCACTTAATTAAAAACAATTGAATTAAAAACAACTATTTAAACAACATATATCATCGTGACCATCTAATATTAGTTACCACTTCTACAAACCATTCTTTTGTTCACAAATCTGCGAATAATGCCATAATAATCTCGCTGCTTGCTGGTTAAAGAACATAGGCCGATACTTGATAACACAACAGTTCCTATGGACCTTTTGGGATTGTATGTTTAATTATATATTAATTTATTCATTTAAGTCCAAGTTATAATACTAATTCTTCTGTACAATAAAAATCGCTTTAGCATTTTATAAAATAGCATCGTTATCAAATTTTAATAGCGTAAAATTTCAGTCTACAATTTAACAAGAGTTTGGCAGTTAACAATTTGACATGAAATCACGACAAAGCATAATTTATTTGACCTTAGTAATATTTTAATCGAGTAAATTATTAATTAATACAAATTTTATTTCAATAATATATTATATATATTATTATATTTGTCGTTTATAATAATTTAACTTGCTATAAATACTTTAATTAATGAACACAACTGCTCAAGCATGTATTTTTAGATATTACGAGGATTTTCCGAGAAACTTTGTCACGGGTAGATCCTTGTCATGTTTAAAATCGAAAGTAGAGAGCATTTTTTGTTGTTATAAGCACTGATCATTTTACCTCTCCTTTCCAAGAAACTGCTATATATATTTATATACACATGATTCGGAATGTGATTATGAAGAATGAAACTGCCTCCTGAAATCATCAATTCTCTAAGCGGATTTATACTATACAATTATATTAATTGTTCCTGTTAACAGGAACAATTAACATGTTCGTTCCTGTTATTCTATTTTTCGTGACATTCGTAGCATTCAATAAACCATCAATTTTTTCATTTCCAACACTAATGTCCTCCTTCCTGCTACCTCGTCTTGACTATTGCATCTCACTTTTCTCAAACTCTCCTCCATCTTGTGTTACTGCCCTTCTGTATCACTTTGTTCACACTGCAACACACATACTTCTTCGACGACGCGTTATATTTCCATCCCAAATGAACTTATCAACCTTCATTGGCTCAATGTACATAATCGAGTTTATATTACACTGCCGTTCTCTTTTTCGTTTACTTTATCATCCCCCTGGGTATCTTCACCTAAAATTGCAAGGTGTTGAAAATTCGTCCTCTAGAGCACTTCGCTCAAACAATTAGTTCCTGTTACACATTTCTAGTCATCGGACGAACTTTAGCCTGCGTTCCTGTCTTATTTATATGCCTCTCAGTTGGATATCGTTTCCCCTTAAACTTCGTTGCTAGCTTAACCTCACTACTTTTAAATCCATGTCTCACACCTTTCTACTGAGTAATTGAGCTCTGCAGCTCAAGTAGCAACGATATCCGAATTTTTCATCGTTCCAACGTCGGCTACGTTGTGTAGACTTCAGACACATCATTTCTTTTATTTTTTGTTTATTCCAGTCGACTTGTAAGCGACCTGTATGCATGATCCAAATAAAAATTAGAATCAATTTGTACTATTTTGTATTAATTTGTACTATTTATATTCGTGTGTACTATTTCACATACTGAAGAGTTTCTAGCTGTACTGGATGGTTAGCCTAATCGGTAAGGCGTAGACCCACCAATCGAAAGATAATAGGCTCGAATCTAAAAGTGTAAATAGTGTTCAAAAGAAGAGTACAGCTGTACACGCTTTCTGATGAGACCGGATGTACCATTGCACTGCAGTAGCGGACGAAACAATACCAATATGTCAGGCTAAAATCTGGAATGTTGTGAGTCAAGGTGTATCGAGTTGGTAGTAATGAAGGAATGATACCGTAGCTGGTTTCTGCTCCGAAATTACCTTGTGCGATCTAGCAAAATTAGTAAATGAAATACGCTTTGGAAATAATTGTTTAACGAGGTAATATAGTAGATACGCAAAAATGCTAATTCAGAAATATTTGCATCATAAAAGTTTGAAAATATTGACAACAAAAGAGTGTTAATGAAAATAAAAGGCGACATAGATAACAATTAGATCATGTAATTGGTAAAAAAACTCAATTGATATCTCAATTTATGAAGGCATGTGAAAATAAAATCACATAAAAGCAGGATAATTAATTGTCTATAAAATAAATCAATAGCTTTGGGTAATTACCAAACAGTCACAATTGGTCAGCATTTTACATAGAATTTGCTGTTTCAGGTTTGCTACTTTTGAATTTTAATTTCATCATTAGGTTTAATGTAAAATATACTCAAAAATAGTAAACAAATTGCAAGATAAAATACCAAGACAGTACACCGGCCGACTCGAGGAATTGGTCGGTATATTGTCCCCTTTCTTTTGATTTTTTCGCGAACATTTTTTACTGTTTAAAGTGATTTTGCATACTTTTGTTTCAATTGCTGTTCTAAATTTAGACACTTATATCGTATAGATAAAAGCATTAATAACTTACAATTTAACTACTAATAATAACTCATAATCACTTACTAACTCATAATAACTTACAAACTAAAAATTATTAGTTACAAATTATCGTAATCCTTCTACTTTGGTTTGAAGTTCCCATTTTTGTATGTTTGATTTTTTTTCTTGATTTGTATCTTTCATGCAATGTATTCCTACAGAAACAAAACTGAACAAAACAATAACTATACTAGTTTCAAACATGTTTACTAGCTATTATTTATTAACTATTTTTATAATCAAAGTATCTAGGCAGTTAAGTGTTTTTACCTTTGAAATGTCATTTCTTAATTATAGGCACGTAAATTATGTAAAAGTAAAATACTTGTTTCTTCATAATAAATTAAAATTAAAAATCAGCAACAGTAAATGTAATAAATAGGCAACAACATGCCAATGGCTTTGCACTTTACCAATTAACGGATTAGAGGATTGTTGTTACCAAATAGCTGAAATCGTGCTTAATTGTTGTTTTTCTTATTCTTATTGCGGAAAGGATTGAACTTTCTTCGAATGCAATAATACTAGAACCAATTTGAACGAACATAAAACAGGGGAACCAACTGAAGAAAGTTCACTCACATAAGTAAAAATATATATGTGTAAAATGAAGTGAGTAAATCACTGTTTTCTATAGAAAATACACTCTAAATTCGAGATGAAAAACGAACATATCTCTACCAAAAAGTAGTGGATTATTAAATTACCTGAACCAAAATATGTAAAAATAAAATACACAAGAGGCAAAGGTAAACTATAGGAAAAATAGAAAGACAGAAATGGAATTATATCGTCATCATCGCAAGAAAACGAAATCGGTGCAGCAGCAAGGTATCTATTTTTTAACGTGATCTTAAAAAGGAGATTGTAAAGAGAAAAGAACATAAAACAGTTAACGGTGACGACCAATTTAAACATCAACAATCATCGTTATCAGGAAGAATCCACAACCATCACCACAATTACAACGAGTCTTTGCTACACTGTTTCTAAATATAAATTAAATTCTATAAGTAAAAAACGTAGTTTTCACATACCAGTGTTGTATGAATGATCGCCTATCACTAATAAGGCTAATTATTAATGAGATCAGAATAGGATTTGAATTTAGACAAACGATCAACAACCTGTTGAATGCGCCTTCTTTTTACACAATAATAGATAATTAGAGATAGCATTTTTAACTTTTGACAAAATTAACAATGCATGCAATAATCGTCTTACTCTACTTCGCCGCATGTCTTCGTACCTTGACGTATCGTACAAACTCACACAGATCTATAAATAAAATCATATCGAGTAGATGCAAATGTAAGTAATTTTTATTAGTTGGATCATGTTTACTTTTAATACAACGTACTAATTCAGTCTCGAGTAATTTTATCTTTCAAGAAGCAAATGAAAAGTCATAATTATTACACACTAAATTAAATGATTAATTATTAACAATCTAAATTAATTAGATTTCATTAATTGTGATTAATGAAATCACAATATACAAATATAATTTTTTAAGATTGTTTCCCGAATTATATTGTCTACTACATGCATATAATAATACGTATAATTTGTGTGCACGAATATATTGTCACACAATAGTATACGTCCTCCTGTTTTAAAATGAAAATAAAAGGTCTCTGAAAGGCATGATGTGTCAAGGTTTGCTCTCCGTTTCTCTACACAGCACAACAGCTAACTAGGAACACATTATGCAAATACAACTTTTTGTTTGTAATAGAAATGATTTTGGTCCATTATATTTAGCTGAAAAACAAAAACCAGCTAAATATAAAAAGTAATAAATTTACTTTAACTAGTTGATAATATGACTTATTGTTGATAAAAAATTGTTGGAGGTAAATCAAAGACAATAAGATTTTTTTTGGTATTTCGCTAACTTCTGTTAGCATCTACAAAAATTACCTTAGTAATTAGTAATTTTTTGAAGATGCTAACAGAAGTTAGCGAAATATCAAAAACATTTCTTATTTTATTTGATTTAGCTCCTATAATTATTTAAATTTATTTACTTTTCCGTTGATTCTTCTCAAAAATAAAAAAGGGAGAAATCTAATATTTAGTTATTAAATTACTATATATCATTGACAAATATTATCAATATCATTATCATATATTAAATGCATATAATAATACGTATAATTTGTATGAAGGAATATTTATACATTCCTTCATATATACATTCCTTCTTATATATATAGTCATACACAATAATATACGTAATTGAATATGTGATACATATCGCATATAAAAATGATTTCTCACTAAAAAATAAGTGAGAAATCTAAATTATTTAGTTATTAAATTACTATATATCATTGACAAATATTATCATTATCATTATCATATATTAAATGCATATATATACATTCCTTCTTATATATATTGTCATACACGATAATATACGTAATTGAATATGTGATACATATCACATATAAAAATGATTTCTCACTAAAAAATAAGTGGTAAATCTAAATTATTTAGATATTAAATTACTATATATCTTTGACAAATATTATCAATATCATTATCATATATTGAATGCTTATAATAATACGTATAATTTGTATGAAGGAATGTTTATACATTCCTTCATATATATACATTCCTTCTTATATATACATATATATTGTCATACACAATAATATACGTAATTGAATATGTGATACATATCACATATTTAATTACGCTACTTCACATTCCATTGTCTTGACAATAATACAATTTTACTGCTAGACTTAAGGCAGTATGTGAATCAGGCTACCCCAGACGTTACAATTCTCAATGACAGACCAAAGCTCACTTTCAGATAATCAGAGACGTTTCTCGGCAAGTCTTAGTACTTGATCCTTCAACAAGTAAAGGGTCAACTGAGAGGGTTATTTCCTCTGGATCGAAAAGTTTGAAACACCACTAAGTTTAAAGCACTACTAAGAAGACATTTTTAGGCATCCACAGAACGTACCTTAGCCAAATCAACTTCCTATCGTCCATATGAAGAAGCAGCCGCTTTAATCCGAGATTCTCGCGAATTGTCGATATCCTAACCTATTTATAAGACTCAAACCGGACATACTACTAATAAGCCTCATTTTAGCATCTATATACAGAGCTCACGACCGTATGATAAGATAGTAACGAAGACTGAATGATAAATCGAAAAGTTTACGCTTTACAACGACATATGTAATAGCAACGCATTATTGTCTAAGCTGAATAGGTCCGTGTTTCAATTTCATTTAAGCTTCTACCATCACTTAAGAACAATATCCTAAGTACCTGAACTAGTTTACTTGTCTTGAATCTGTATTAATAGTGCCCATTAGCAGAAAAAACACGCATATTTTAATTGTCTCGAAGGCGCTAAATATTACGCCTGCTGCTTAATATTCCATCGTGAATTAATCCAATAGGTATTGTAAGAATTCAAAACGATAAGCTAACAAGACAACATTAGCAAAAAGCAGAGATGCTATTTTAATAGAAGCTAACTAAATGCTGACATTCGACCGTGATGCTCATCTCGATATTCTGTCATGCGAACTAGGAACATAAGTTGATACAAATGATAATTTTGTTAAATCCCAATATCTACATTATATTACAATGCTTTTATATTTATTTTTGATACCAAGGTTTAACGCAAGTTTATAACAAATTATCCAAGTGACCTTTAAGTAGAACTTCTACGCTATAATAAATTTGTTGTAAATATTTAAAAGAATTAAAAGATGTCATGGCGATTAGTAATTATATCTTCTATTTAAATAATTAGGCTCATATTATTGTTTACTTTAAGTTATTGATTTGGTTTTTATTTTCGCTTTATATTATCGGTTATTGTGGCTATAATTATATACTCGGTCGCAGAGATATATCTGAAAAATATATTTTTTTATGTGAAAAATCTATATTTTGTAATAACATTAGTGTAATTAGATCGTTTAGCCAAAGCAATATATATTTTTTACTGTGAATGTTAAATACAGCCTTCGGAATATTTACAGTATTTTTTATAACACTACATTTTATGAATATATTGATATTTAATACATTCTTTGTTATAATAAATATTACATGTCATCATAAGTCACTGCTATGTTATTAGGTCTAGGGCCCTGTTCAAATTAAATAATTAAGATTATAACTTTAACTTATGATATAGTAAAATTTTATTTCAGTGATTTTATTAAATTTTAGAATGAATTTGATTTTACTTTATATATTTTCGATTAAATAATATAAATTGTGTGAATTAAACAAGTAAATATCTGTTAATACTAATAATCAAAATTTTGCTAATATAAAATGGTTAATCGATATTTATCACAAGACAACATTTGCAAAATATTCGCTATTCATTTGTATAAATAGGAGCAATATACGTGCTTTTTTATTTATTTCATAGCCTCATTAAACACTACGATTTATTATTAGCAAATTGCAAAATTATTGAAGTTGCTGATTGTTTTATAAAGAATCTGTTTGACAAAAATTACTTATTTCTTGAGAATTAGTATTTTGAATTATAACTTATTTGATATTTAATACTGCTAAAATACTTTTTTATTTTGATAATTCTTGAATAAACAATTAATTTATATAATAGATAAGAGTAGATTCCGACATTTGTATTTTATAAAATTGACAGTTTTATTTAAAAGGCAAATTTGATAATATTATAGCATGTTTAAGAGAATAATTTAATTCATTTTTAAGCAAACAATTCTCTAAAGTTCAATGCATTTCATAGTAAAGATTTTACACTTAAAATATTTTAACTGTCAGTCAAATTGAAATTGCATTCGTAGCTTATAACAAATTTTACAGTGGGGGCGTAGCGTTCACTCAAAGTGAAAACATTCTAAATTCGGATGACATGCTACTTTTGATCACGTTAGAACACCATTATCAGTGATTGATGATCATTCACTGTGTTTCAGTGTTTTGGTTCTCTTCCAGAGATAATCACGCCTATATTGAATGTTATAAATCGATTATCCACTCGTTTTAATTATTGATTGAATATAGAAGATAGTTCAATCTATTCTTTTCAACGTATATTGTATTTTAAAACTAATTTTATATAAACTTGAAATTCCCGCACAATGTGTCAAGGTGATTTAACTTCGTACCATATTCGATTCGCGCACTTATATTGATAATCAACGCTTCTGTTCTTCTAAGTCACTCTACATCAAATTATACATTGATAGATTCAAACTTAAGTCGAATGGATCGACTGCTATATGTACTCGTGTCGTTTTAGTGTTTGCCACGATGGCCGCTAATTTGATCGCGAAATCACTCTATAACATATTTTCTTACTCAATTAGCTACAGTATGCTACCTTTAGAATAGAAAACATCTATTATTCGACCTATTCATAAATCTGGTGATAGTTCTGTGTTTGCCAATTACCGTCCTATTTCACTTACAACATCATGCTTACAATGACCGAAATACAGTTTGCACAAGTATAATTGTTGAACCTGTATGAACAGTTATATGAGGAGCAGTCTTATAATACAGTACCATCCGAGAAAAATAGTACTGAAATAATAAAGCATAGCATTGAATAATTTACTGACGATGATTCACCTCCTTAAGAGCCGATTGACATCCAACATTCGAGATTTTTCTTGTGTGGCTAAACGATAGGATTAAAATGTAGAACGGTGTTTGAAGTTTGGATCAATGCTTTGACAGGCATATCGATGAAATTATATCATAATTAAAGCATTATACCCGAAATCGATATAAAAGTATTTGCATTAAAAAAATATTTACATTATTAAAGTATTATTGGAATATTTATATTTAAACACGCACACCATAAACTGCTATCCGATTCTAGTACAGATTGTACGCTTACTGTAAATTAAAATGTTATAGAGAATGTTAGTGTCGTGATATTTACAATTAAACAATGTTTGCAATCCTAATATGGATACACCCATTGGCTAGATCCAGTTTAAACTTATTTGATCGCAATATACGTTTGAAATTTTGATGACACTGAACATTGTTTTAATCTATCTATAAGCCAATAGCAGTACGTTATATTTCAGTATTAGTGGACTTCATCAGCTACTGCTTCAACATCTACGTTTCACCTTTATGTTTTTTTTATATTGGCGACTATTACTCGACTCGTCTGCTTTATTGAAATTATATTAAATGAAAGATTGATTTTCTTATTACATTTTGAAAATTTAAGTGTAATCATTTCTGATTTCAAATTAAATCAGTGTTGATAGGGAAGGTTTTATCTTTAGTATGAAAAATTCCCATATTTATAAGTGATTACTATTATCAAACTAGTTATCACTAGTTTGCTTTTTGATGACGCGTGTAGTGTCATCAAAAATTTCAATTATAACAATGACTCACCAATTTACTTTATTCGTCAACTTGACGTGTTTCAGTTGTTACTTAAAAGGAGAGTATATGTTTAAACATATTTCAAGCTTAATAATTCAAATAACTTGAGATTAATATGACCATATTGTGGCTCTACAATCCACTATTATATTTTACAGTAGACCAATTAATAATCTAATAAGATTATTTATTAATCGATGTAAAGGCGTATTACATAGTGTAAGAATAAACTAAGTATGGAATTCTACAAAAATTGTGTTATACTTACTCGACTCTTTCAAATCAAGCAGCTTTGTTTCTGCATTGATTCAAACGATTTTCAAAATGATACCAGTCGAAGAACTTGGTCCACATATTTGGCACTGGTCTTCCTGACAATATGCGAATAAAGTTTGCAAATTCTAAATACATAAAAAGAAGGAATAAATGACATTGTAGAATTCGTCGTCTTTAATCATTGAAGACATGGTAAAGTAAAAAAATGCATTTTCCGTTTATAAAACATAATTTTCTATTTTAGTTCAAATACTCAAAATTTCCGAAACATGATAGTATTATCAACGTTTCTAAAAATCTGCTACTGCAGAGATATGAAAAGAAAAAAAAACACAAAATAGACAAAATATAAAAACAATAATCAAAAACACTTACAGTAAGAAAGATAAAAGGTATGTAAAAATATGAAAAAGCGTTAAAAGAAATTAAAACTGTATATTCTCAATATATGCTCCTTAGTTCAACTTGTACAAAAGTTAATTGTGATTAAATATGATTGGAAAATTTCTCTCTGTTATTACTAGTTTAATATTTGCTAGTGCTTTCTAAAGATATTACTTTGGCAATAATAAGATAACATCAAGCATGTGCTAGATGAGTTGGTATATCTAATTGTTTAGTTAGTATTGGAAAGATTATATATGTGATACAATTAAAAATAAAAATAACAAACAATTATAAAGAAAAGACAAAATGTTTATAAAGATATGTATACAGAACTTACTAAATTAAAGGATAACTATATAATAACAACTATTGATAAAGCTAGTAATAACTTTGTCTTCATATGAAAAAAGCTTTAATATTACATACTGATGAAATAAGTTAATTATAATGATTTAAATGTAAATCCAACATATGAACGTAGTGAGTTGAGTTTTGAAACAATTATTACATGTCACTGTTCTGTAATGGATAAAAAGGGTATAAAGGTTGAATTAGATAATAAAACTATACCTATATTATATTGGAATCCAAAATTACATAAAAATCCAATAAAACCTAGGTTCATATGTAGTGCGTTTAAATGTACATTAAAACCACTTTCTGTCTATATGAATAAAATACTTAAAGTAATTAAAGCACATTTTAAAAAATATTGCAAGGTAATCGAAATTAATACTGGTATTAAACACTATTTCAGTATTAATTCTACAAAAGAATTTTTAGAACAGACAAAAGGAATAAATTTTCAAAATATAAATACATACGATTTTAGTACGCTTTATACAAATCTAGATTTAGCAGATATTAAAGATGCATTAGAAAAATTAATTAATCTTATATTCGGAAAAAGATATACATATATATGTTATAATAACTATAACGCCTATCTAACAAAAATTAAACCATCAAATAAATATAAATATATGGATAAAATTGAATTAATAGAATCCTTAAATATTTTGATAAATCAAAATTATTTAAAAGTAGGGACATCTATATTTAGACAAGTAAAAGGTTTTCCAATAGGGGGTAATAGTAGCCCAATTATAGATTACTTATTTTTAAGCTTTATAGAATATGAATTTGTTCATGGCTGTGTAGAAAATAAGTCTAAATTATACAAAGAAATGAAATATCTATTTCGATATATGTGTATTTAACTCTAATCATTTTTATGCAATAAGTGAACAAATTTATCCAGGTAGCCTTATTCTTAAACTAATATTGATAATAAAAAATTTACATATCTAGATATGAACATTAAATTAACATCAATTTAAACTATTATTAACTTATATTATAAATATGTCATATTTAAATTTACAAGAGACATTATAATTTACAAGAAACATATTTTTGCATGAGCATTCCATACATATCATATAATATTAAATATAGAACATTAAATAATAAAATTTTATGGATTACCATAATATGTAATGATATTGGCTTTCCTCAAAATCATTTAAATAATCTAATAGATACATATTTTAAACTAGGTTACTATAAAAATAAAATCAAACATAAAATAGTTAAATATACAAATCAACACAATATTATTAAAAATAAATTTAAACTCTAAAGCGGAAAATTTTTATGTATAATAAATAAAATATTTTGTATTAGAATAAGTTACTTTATAATCAAAATTTATCAGAAGAAATACGTCATTAGCATGTATTTAGCCCCGCTGCTATATTAGGTTAATGAATTGAGCCCAAAACCTGATAACATAAGAAGCACTTCCTTCTGTTGACCTCTGTTCCTTACTCAAATACATATATTATTTAAAAGTCAATTCAAAAAATTATTTTTTTTTAATTTTAAATTTATATAAATATTTATTGTATAAAATCTTATAATTATTTATTACTTATCTTTATTTTTAATTTATATAATAGTATAAAATGCGTAAACTTAGTTAGCTGATCTGATTTCTTCATAATGTACTTATGTTGATATTTTTCCTAATGATTATTGTCCTGTATTCTGTGCGCTACTTTGTTATGCTGATAATTAGGTTTTCTAAATTATATAATGTATAATCTAAATTAAATAAAATATTAGAATTAAAATATTTATTATTTGCGAATTATTTATATATAGTATAATATACGTAGACTCAGTTAACTGATTTGAATTATTTTAGATACGACGGAAAGTCGGTTAAATTCCTTATTGTGTGACAACATTTCGTAACACTATTCAATCTGCTTATCATGCCTTTATACTTTTAAATTAATTTATTATTTACGAATGGTAAACCTACATAAATTAGTCAGGAGCTTTTAAATGAGTTACCTTACCCATCTTGTATACATAGTTTCGTATATTATAACTTACAAAATCATCTTTGTTTTTAACAATGCACTGTTGACTCGTGCATGCACTTTTCGTTATATGTGATAATGTAATTCTTCGTTTTGTATTAACGAACCAGAGCATGGTCGCATATAGACTTTTTCGTGATTACATGCAAAGTTTTGAAACATATAGAACTGTATCGAAATTTTTGAGTTTAGAAACATAAATGTCAGTTTATTTTGTGATGTGAATTCACAAGTGCAGAAAACTCTATGCATAAAAGTAATAAAATTTATAATCAAAAATAATTGTTGAACGAAACATTTTGTATTTACGTAATTATCAAGTTTATGTCTACATTATAACAAAATGGAATATTTAATTCAAATACCAAAAATATGTAGCAAACTCTCCGAGAACATAATGTTCATCGCGCCTACAGATTTATGCAATTTCTAATTGCATAGTAATAACCTTACATTTTAACAATATACATCATATACAACTTGTATATATGCAAGGGCTAAGGCTTAGCTGATAAATTTTATTCGATATTTTTAAGGGACGGTTAATTTCTATAACTAGCAGTTGCTAAAATATTATAACTATCTTTTCGTATATTTCCCTATCGCAATCATTGGAGTGTGAATGAAATAGCATAGATTGACTATGATGGACATGCCATTTAGACACTACATACAGTAGTGTCTAAATGGCATGTCCATCATTTTCTATTTAGCATTTTTGGTGAATTATCTAACTTTCCAATATACCTGCATTAAATGATACTAATATGTTATTATGCTAGCAAAATCCATTTCAGTCATTCAGAAATATGTTATATAATACTTAACACTTGTTTTGTTTACAGCAAAATAGGATTTCAAACCGCGGGCACAACTTTTGGCCCAATTTGTACGAATATTCTTGCTAATCCTTTATACTTTAAATACAATAAAACAGTATAAGTAAACATTATAAGTAAACATTATTATTGCCCAAACTAATATTTAGTTAGCTTTGATTTTTTAACTGCAGAAAGTCTCCATGGCACGGATCTTCTTAGATTGTGGCACATAGCATTATCAACTAGACCAATTCACTTTTTAAAAAATCATAAAGTGCATGACGAATTTTGAGGCATGTAGTCATTTTTCTACTTTTCAATATCTGCCAGACATGCTCAATCGAATTGAAGTCTGAATATTGTGCTGGTCAATCTAGAATTTAAATATTTGCTGACTGATAAAGTCCCGAGTGAGTTTTGCTGCGTTGAAATCGTTATCATGCATTGACCATGACAAATTGTTGCTGGACAAGACACTTAACATTGTATATCGCATGATCTTAATATATTGGTAGTTTTTATTATATACCTTGAGTGAAACAAGAACTTCCTACTCCCATTGTACTGATAAAAGCCATACTATTATACAAACTCCACAACATGTCTTTAATGTTTGGCAGATTGTTGGTCTAAACGCTCGTCTGAATGTCATCGAACCTACTGAAGACCGTCTGGTAAATGTAAATTAAATATGCATTTATCTAATTATAGCGCTCGGTTCCAGTGATCTCCTTAGTTTAACCAATATGATCTTTGGCGAAATTTAACCGCTTTCTGTGATTAGCTGAACTACTGTACGATATTTTTTGTATCCCTATGTTTATGCAATTTTTACTCACAAAGTCTTTGTCTAACTGTCCTTGTCTAAATTGATGGTGTCATATCATTTCTACATTGTTGTAGAACTTTTTGTCGATAAGAATGAACTTTTGCAAGAATATTTTTTCGAATGACTGTCGAATATCGTATTTGCTTGCGTGAATGCCCATTTTGTTACAAATTTATGATTCGATTATGTATCTGAAAATTAATTAATGCCCTTATAACTGTACGATTATTCATATTTATACGATCTGCGATATATTTTGCACTAATTCCACTTTCTTTTAGAGTAATATAACATATCTATGTTTAATCGTAGTTTGTTTGCAACGTACCGTTAATTATTGTATCTGGAAGATAGCTTGCATATTAAATAGAGAACTAAAAGGAATGCTTTAATCTCATCGAATAAGGGAATTACTACATACAAAAATATTTGTACAAAGTTGCTAAAAGCCATGCCAGCGGTTTAAAATCCTATTTTGTTGTCAAAATAGGATTTTTACATGATATTTTGCTACAAGATTTTTACAACGAGATTGATGTAAAAATAGAATTTTTGCTGTGAAAATAGGATATGATGACCTCTAATCCTTATTTCGATACATCGTCTATTATTTATTAGTCAATTGATAAAAATTGACTTTTATTTTAAATTTCAATTTTAAATTTTAACTTGATATACGTTATATGAAATCTTATATAAAATTATTAAATTTTGTATAATTATTTATTATTATTTTATAATTTATTATTTAATTATTCTATTTTTGTTTATCATTATCTTTAATTTATAAATAATTTAGTATATATAGACTCAGTTCCTGATCTGATTTGTTGTAAACAAGACGAGTGTAAAGTATTTTTTGACATATTTATTAATGTATGAAATTAATTTTGCTAGCATGACAACATGTTAGTATTATTTAATATCCAAAATGCAGTATTGTGTAATCCAATATCTGAAATGCAATTGTGTAAAATATCTAAAATGCAAAATTTTATATATTGCATTTTATGGAAAGTAAGGAAAATCAGCAAAAATGCTAAATAGAAAAGGACGGATATAACATTTGACTACTACTACTGTATATACTTTGTTTTTTTTGTTAAATTTTGGTTACCTTTCAAAGTAAAACACAAACTAATTTAAAAATTATAATAATCAAAACTCCCACTAAGAATATAAGAAGGAATTGTTTTTAAAATACAAAATCAGAAGATTACCTTCAAGCTACGAAACGTTGCAATTTGTTTAGTGGATCCTTTGTAAGCCTTCCATATTGTTTCTGTATCGAGTGTAAATGATGTTCCAGTTAAATTAACTGAAAAACGACCCTATAATAGGAACAGGTTTAAAGATTTATCGTTGAAATTATATTAGAATGCGAATTGTATTGTACCTTACGACATGATGATTTTGAAGAGCAAGCGCCCGCCTGTCCAAATGGAATTTGAACACCGTATCTTGTTTCAGCGTATCGATAATCATCAGCTAAACATCACATATAATTATTTTACATTTAAATAATTATAGTAATATTATACATTACATTATATTAAATTAAATTTTACGTTTAAATAAGTGTAGACATTTCTGTGATAACAACACACACGTTATATATAATTTTATAAGCAAGAATGTGCGACAAGTTTATTGACGTTTCGCCTTAAATAGCTTTATCAATTTTATAATTTTATCACTTACTTTTTTCAACAATCATTTAGTTTTTTTTTCAGAATCGCCAAGCAATATGGGACGCGGTATGATTCAGGAAACGTATATGTATATTAATGATCTATTTTAATTAATATATATATTATTGCATGGATGTATATGATACAATAATTGCACTTAGATATTTAAAAAATGGTCTATTGAATAGAGGATACACATATAAACAAACATATCAACACATACTTAAAGTACGGACACAATATCATGCAATATTTCTACAAATTAGATAAAATTTGATAAAATTGGATTCTTTCAATACCCGAATCAGTTCCTATCGGAACTGATTCGGGTATTGAAATAATCCAATTCTAATGTAGATAACTTGAATATCGTTTATAAAGTTAGCTTTGAATTGTCAAATTACCTGACATAGTAAATTGAATTGTTCCATAGACGTAAGAAAAAATGGTTGCAAGCTTGTAAGAGACCAATATACAAAACATTTGAAAGAATTTGCACAAGTAAAAATTGTATTAGTACCCTTACGAATAGAAAGTCCATTTAATTTGCCACGCAGGATCCAGGCGATATAAAAAAATATTGTGCCTTATATATTATTTTAATATGTACTAGATGCATGCCAAGTAGATGTGGAAGGATCAGTATAGTAATACACGTAAAACGTGTTTCACAAGTATAATTTGAGATTCAATATTATAAATAATTATGTAAAATTTTATAATATTAATTATGCGTATTCATGTTGAAGATTTAAATATACATAATAATATAGCGTTCATAAATGCATAAAATATGAATATAAATGCAAATTATTTATTCAGTCCGATTTTATACGAGTATCTTTAAGCAGCGAATACTGATGAAATGGGATGAGAACGCTAGTCTGCAATAGTTTCGTCACATATTTAGTAGTATATTTATGATATTAATAGAACAAATATCAAATTCTCGTAAAAATCTGCTTTTCACGTAAACCTGATCTTCATTGCTCTATTCAATTTAAATTAAAAAAGACAAAATATAAAAGTGAAAATATAAAACTGTTACTAAAAATAAATAATATATCAATTTGCAATGAAAAATGCCTTTTATATAAATAAAAATATTAACTGTAAAATACAATTGGGGTGAAATATGAATTATTTATATAAATAAAGCATAACATATTAATTGTAATAACTAAAACTTTGAATGATTCATTCCTTTCTTGGTTGTCATTATGATAAATTAAGCTACTTTAGATTAGGTTTTACAAATTTAATTATCAATTTGGTATAACCATTTAATTGCAATTTCGAAAATATTTTTGCAAATTTCAACGCACGGTTTGATATACTTTACTGTTTAATTGTAACAATCTTACAGAACATTCTATAAATTATTTAGATAATAGTTTAAAATCTTTTACCGTCTTCAGAAAATTCCAATTTTCTGAAGATGCTAGTAGTTACTAGCGAAATATCAAAGTGAGTTTTGCCGTTCAACTATACCTGATTGTTTTCCTGGATATTTAAAAATTTAAATACAGATCAGGATGAATATATTTCTAATCAAAAATAATAACTTAACTAATGGAACTTATGCTGTTCCTTTAATCGAGTTATTAATAAAGACAATAATATCGATATATAGTATAATATTGGTAATGTTAAAAATAAAATTTGCATATCTTAATTAGATCATTTATTATTTGCCCTTTTATAAATTCACAAACTATTTCTAAATTTATTATTCCGTATTGAACATTTTAGCGATAATTGTATTTTTTAAATGTCCTTGAATCGAGAATGACTCAAATGCATTTTAGACCTTCAACATTGCTCTTTACTATTTGAATTAGCAAATCAAATTCTTATAAATATTCAATCAAGATGATTTCAAGAATATAAATATTTTATCATCCCTACACATAGAGATATTAAATGCCAACTCAACTTTCGTTGACTATTTTATGATCAATGCAAGTTGAATACAAATTTATTATTTCGTATTAAACATGTTACGATGATTTTTAAAAATGTTTGAAATTTCCTTAAACCGACAATGATTAAAATTCATTTTAGACCTTCAACATTTCTCTTACCTTATAAATAAATAGCAAATCAAGCTCTTATAAACATTCGTTTAAAATGATTTCGAGAATATAACTATTTTATCATCCTTACTCATAGAGATATTAAATGTTCACTCAAGTTTAATGAAATATTTTTTGGAGCAATGAAAGTTTTATGTTGTCCAGGGTAAAACGAATAAAGCCTATTTTGTTTGGGGGAAATTATAGCATTTTTATATTCATTTGTATAGCATTTTTATTAATTTAAACTAGTAATTATACAACTGTTGAAATAAACGATTCTTTTTCTTAATTTATAATGAACCTTGTATAAAATTCTATTTCGTTAGAAAGCATTAAACATAATATATGTCAATCAAAGAGTATTTTAATTAAAATTACAAAGTGTGCACAACTTTATAGCTGCAAACGCTGGTACTGATATCAAAGCCAAAGAACTGAATCAGAGAATATAATGGTATATAGCAGAAAATACATTGTCAAGCATTTCTTACTTACTGATGACAGTTAAGTTTTCCAGATTTAAAGCTACTTTGTTAAATCCGGTGAATCCACTATGATTCAAGTCACATTCACGCAGAATAGATGTTCTTATGATGTTTGGATGGTTGATATAGTATCTATAAGTATAACAATGTCTAACAGAAAGTACAATAACTTATCTTTTTATCAGTGATATATATCACTATATATAATTATATATAATTTAATTCAATTAGATAAAAAAATATTAAAGCGTCTTAAAATGACCCCGGATTGCAGTTCGTGTTATACAGACCCTGTATATAGTAGTGCACATGTGTGCTGAGTATATATATACATATATACGAAGTCTGCTCTGCTTGTAATCGAACTCTATTTTTTGGCAAAAATTTTGATTATACAACTGAAGCTTGTAAGCTCCCGGAGAACAGTGTGAATCATTCAGCTCTTAAATTATAAAAATGTATCCTCAAAGGATCCTGTTAGAAAACAACCAACGACAGCAATAAAATTTCCTGCCGATTAAATTAGGATGATCCGGAAAGCACGTGCTTTGCTCAAAGAGGCTATGCCAATGCTACCACGTCAGCGAATTCCCAAAGATGCCTTTTCAATATACCACAAGGCAGCCGAAATGACTGATGGTAGTTCACCCTACTGATGAGTGCTGCCGGCTACCATCAGATCGTCTAGGAGTGATAACAAAGTCTGCTCTGCTTGTAATCGAAGACCGGTTTTTGGCAAAAATTTTGGTTATACAACTGAAGCTTGTAAGCTCCCGGAGAACAGTGTGAATCATTCAGCTCTTAAATTATAAAAATGTATCCTCAAAGGATCCTGTTAGAAAACAACCAACGACAGCAATAAAATTTCCTGCCGATTAAATTAGGATGATCCGGAAAGCACGTGGTTTGCTTAAAGAGGCTATGCCAATGCTACCACGTCAGCGAATTCTCGGAGATGCCTTTTCAATATATCACAAGGCAGCCGAAACGACTGATGGTAGTTCACCCTACTGATGAGTGCTGCCGGCTACCATCAGATCGTCTAGGAGTGATAACGAAGTCTGCTCTGCTTGTAATCGAACTCCGGTTTTTGGCAAAATTCTTGATTATATATATATATATATATATATATATATATATATATATATATATATATATATATATATATATCAAAGCTTTTGGGCCACTACCCTACTCTAATGTTGCAGTTTCACAAAACTTTATTAAAACTCTTGCATTACTTACAATATATAGTCGTGTCAGATGTTCGTTGTTTAATTGTTAATCTGACATCATTTGACCTATCCAATTTAATTATTGCTTTTTCTCTAGCTCGTGACGGGTATGTTAGCCTCGATCATCGATATTTTCATTATGTGATTGGTATTCTTTATACAATGTCTGGCAGCTCAGTCGTTTTCTGCGCTTTTATGTACAATATCGCATCTACGCGTTAGAGCGCGGACGTTCATTTGTCCGCATGTCTGTCCAATGTACATTTTTGAGCATTCTACGCATTTGCACATGTAAATTACACCTTTACTTTTGCAATCATTAATCCTCTTTACCCTATATTTTGGCTCAGTTATCGAGCTATCAAACATTTATGTGCTTTCTATTTCAGCACAGCATTTGTATCTTCTATCACCACATGATTTGTTGATGCCGCTGTTATCTTTCTGTGATTTACTGGCTAGAAGATGTTTTATTGTACGGCGATTGTAAAAAGCGATATCCGGCATCTTAATTAAGGATCGGCAATCAGTGTCTATACCTTTAACCGCTTGCATAATATCATGATCCAACCTCGATCCGGTTCTATAGCGCACCACTTTCTAATTCTTAATAGTTTCGCATTGTTTAATAGTGTAATGCAATTGATGTAGTTTTTACTATAAGTTATAATTTGAAGAGTTATTGAACCAAAATAGTTAATCAAATTTTTTAAATGTGTTTACAAACAAATTTTAATGTAATATTGTGTGCTATATTATATTTTAAAATAAATTTTGCTAATTTTTAATTTACAGAGTATACGACAAATTGTTTGCGTTTTGTTCTCAGCTAAATGTGCTGAAGCATCAGGCAGCATTCTATATATCTTCATCTGACAGACCAAGATATAGAACCGAATCTGCAACATTCAAAGTCGTTATGTATGCCTAGTCATCCTATGTGTGACGACAAACTTTAACAACGGCAGAAGCGTTTCGCTTTAGCGGTGCTCATCATTACCTTGATTACAATAATCATCCATAGACATGATCATCCATAGTTATCAAGGATGGTTCGCACAGCAATTTGATCGTGTAAAGAGCATAAGTATAAATAGTTTATTACATATTTCACAACCATAATAAAATACAATAAAAAATACGCAATTTGTGATTTAGTAGTTTATAAGTTGAAATATTTCATCATTGCAATCATAAATCATAATATAACATTTGACATTAAAGCTCAATTTAATGTGAGCTAAACTAAAGCTAAATGACATTAAAGCTCAATCCAGTTTAATATTAAGTAACGATAAAACCTGTTATTTACCTAGACGGAAATACTTCGGCGTAATTTGAATTAGGGCCAGCAGGTAGGTTAATATATTCTTTAGGCTGTGTAGAAGTCATGTCACTGCAGTATATCTAAATTGAAAGAACGTCTTATCAGATAAGATAAATGAGCCTAAGTATTTTATACTATATATAAATAAAAAGTAAAGATAAATAATACATAATTATATAATAGTTTATACAATTTATATTTATATCAAGTAAAAAATAAAATTGTTACAGTTTAAAACTGTAATAGTTTTCTTTGTTCCTGATGATGATAGCAGTTGCCATTGAAATATTGAAAAGATCCTTTGAACTTTGATTTTTATTTTGTTCTTGTAAATTAAAATTGAAATTTAAAATTAGAGTCATTTGTTGTGAATTGACTAATAAATAACAGACGTTGTATCGGAATAAGAATTAGAGATAATCAGGAGGAACTGCTATGCTATCAGGTTTCGGGCGCTATTCCTCGACCCAGCATCGCAGTGTCTAAATACGCGCTAATGACGTATTTCCTCTGATAATACGTATTCTCTCTAATAATATTTGTTATGTATAATTCTCCATTATAAGAAAAAGAAACAATTCATCAAACATGCTTGAAAATTAGCAGAAAAATAATAATGTCGTATAGTTATATTTATATTTATTCAGTATTTATCAAATCCTAATTTACACAGAATTGATTAAAATAACATTAAATAATACTAATAACATCAGAATAAATTAAATTAACATAAATTACTACTATTATTAATTCATATCGTAACGATGACATATCTAAATTTTACAAGAAACATATTTTGTCATGAGCATTCATGCATACCATATAATATTAAATATAATACATTAAATAATGAAATTTTAAGAATTTCAAAAATATGTAACGATAATATGTAACTATAATATATGATATAATATAATATTATATGATAATATATAATAATATAATAATATTATATTATAATATTAATATGATATATATTATATAACACAATATATAATATTATATAATATGTAACTTTCTTCAAAATTATTTAAATAATTTTTTAAACTAGAGTGCTGCAAAAAATATCAAACAGAAAATCGTAAAATATAAAAATAATCAAAATATTTTTAAAAATAAATTTAAAATCATTATTTATTTTTTTGGGTGGATAGTAAATAATATACTCTTATTACTTTTACCAAAAATATTAGGATATTACCCTGTGTAATAAAATTGTATAAAAGGAAATACGTCATTAGCATGTATTTGCCCTCACTGCTATGTTAAGTCGAGGAATCAGGCCCGAAACCTGATAGCATAGCCGTTACTCCTGATGACTTCTAATCCTTATTATACATCGTCTGTTATTTATTAGTCAATTCATAACAATTCGGTTTTATAGTGGGTTTTAAGATCTTTCATTTTTGAATTTATTTATAGAATAAAATATGTAGCTTAAGTTAATTAGTCTGATTTATTACAATATGCTCCAAGTAAAATGTCTAATACAAAATAAAAACATGTGATTTTAGCAATAAAAATTCGAATAACTTGTTATTAAAATATACATAATATATATAATTAAAATCTATAACAATCTATAAGGAAAGTTTTTTTTTAATACGCGGGCATTTAGAATCATCGATTCTAATGCGGGCGTAGCTTGCGCCACGCGTCGCGTCCCCGGGTTGCGGATAGGGGAGTGTCCTGTAGATATACAGGGTAGCTGCGATTTAAGCAAGCTTTGGCTTGACGAATAAGCAGTCGCGGACAGCTAGCAGTAGCGTTATCGCGATGGCGACGTATAGTGTGGCAGCCTTACGTCTATAAAATCCATCCATCCATTGGGGGCTTAACGCTATGATATGGCGAGTCGATCCCGCCATTAAATAAGGATCTGCCACTTGTTACCGGACAAGTTACACTATTGGATTAGTACCGGTTAGGCCCACCGCTTATAACTGTGGTTGACGATAGGCTCTGCGACAAGCCAGTCACAAAAACAAATAAGTCGTTATCAAAGAAAAATGGAACAAACCTAAAAATGCAAACACGAAACATAGATAAGGCGTCCACTAAATTCGACGCGGTAAGACGAGGCCCGGTTTTACTGATAAATACGCGAGGGTTCCCGACGCATGGACGACGCCGGGATTTAAGTAATCCAGTCCAGTGTTATAAAAACACAAATAAAGCTCACGAAAAGATGCGCGTAGCATCTCTAAACATCGGCACACTTACTAGTAGGACCGAAGAACTAGCGATGATGCTGCGAAGAAGGAAAATCGACGTATGTACATTACAAGAGACGAAATGGAGTGGTGCAAAAGCCTATGACTTGGAGCGCGAACGCGGCAATAACGGTTACAAACTTTTTTACAACGGTAACACTCGAACACGAAATGAGGTTGGTATAGCAATCTCCGAGCAATTCCGTGATGCTGTAAAGGAGGTGAATCGTTACGACGACCGGCTAATGAAGATATCCATCGTTACCATGGAGCGAACAATTCACATTTTCTCTGCTTATGCACCACAGACAGGACAAAGCGAATCAGCGAAAGATACATTTTGGGAGATGCTGGACAGCAACACTCGCAAAATTCCCGCTGAAGATTATCTAATAATCGCAGGAGATCTCAACGGTCATGTTGGCCAACGGGCCGAAGGAAATCAGTGCCATGGTGGAAATGGATACGGTCAAAGAAACAAAGATGGCGAGCGCATTGTCGACTTCTCAGACTCCCACGACCTCATCATCACCAATACATGGTTCATAAAGCGGCCCACACAGCTTCCAACATACTACAGTGGAGTAAACAAATCGCAGATTGACTTCATTCTTGTACGGCGCAAACAAATGTCCACTGTACATGACGTAAAGGTCATACCTTATGAGACAACAGCAGCACAGCATAGTCCCGTAATCGCAGTTTTGAATATTAAACCACCCAAACAACATCAGGAAAAGCGTACCGGCCCATCACGCATCAAGTGGTGGCGATTCCACGAGAAGGAGTCTGAAATGATACATCGCATACAATTGCCTGACGTAACAGACGTCGAGAACACAAGGAACAGAGTCAAAGATATTATCCACATCGCCGCCAAAAAGACAATTGGATCCACCAAGCCCGGAAGACGCTACATCAATTTTGATACTTGGCTTTGGACAGATGAGGTGAAAATGAGGGTGCGTGAAAAGAAGCGACAATATCACGTATTCCTCGATGATAAGACCCATGTAAATTGGCAGAAGTATCACGAAGCCAAGCGTAAAGCGAAGAAAGCCGTGGCGTCCGCACGAGCCATCCATTATGAGGAAGTGTACAAGAAGCTGGATACTCGAGACGGCGAACGCGACCTTTTCCGACTTCTCAAGCTCCGCCACAAACAAACTCAGGACATCGAAAAGTTCCACTGCGTTAATGATAAAAACGGCGAACAAATCGTAGGTCGACCAGAAGTTTTAGAAAGATGGCGTGAGTATTTTGAGGAAGTACGTACTGAAGAGTTCACTCACCCCCCAATCTCACTAGCCCAAACAGTACTCGGTCCATTACTCCCAATTAGCACGGAGGAAGTTGATGAAGCGTTAAAGAGGACAAAGAAGGGAAAAACAGCAGGCCCAGATGGCATCTCAGCCGAGCTATGGAAATCCAAGTGCTGGAACCCAGCACCTTGGTTAGCGAAAATCTTTAACAAAATCATCGAAGAACACACAACACCGACTGATTGGCAATATAGCACCACGGTACCAATTTGGAAAAAGAAAGGAAATCCAGCTGAATGTTCAAACTACCGCCCTATCAGATTGCTATCTCATACTATGAAGGTATTCGAGCGAATTCTTGACCAGCGTATACGCAAAATCGCAAATTGTACAATCAATCAGGCTGATTTCGTCAAGGGATGTGGCACCACCGACGCCATACATGCCGCGCGGCTGCTGATCGAAAAATATCGGGAAAAAGACACACCTCTTCACATAGCATTCCTCGACTTAGAGAAAGCTTTCGATCGCGTTCCACATGAGCTTATCTGGCATGCGCTACGCCAACATCAAATCCCAGAGCATCTGGTTGAGTGGGTCAAGCTGCTCTACATCGGCCCAAGAAGCAGAGTACGATGCACAGCTGGAGTATCAAAACCATTTCGTATTTCCGTCGGCGTCCACCAAGGAAGCGTGCTTTCGCCACTTCTGTTTATTCTGGTCATGGATACCTTAACGAGCGACATTCAGCGTCAAGCACCTTATACCCTACTATATGCGGACGACGTCTTTCTAGCTTCCGTCAATAAGACCGACCTCACGCAGTTAGTCAAGCTTTGGAATGACAGATTAGCACAACATGGCCTGCGGCTAAACACTAGGAAGACTGAGTACTTGACGACCAATACAAACGATACGGGCACGATCAATATCAACGGAACAGACCTTCCACGGACCGAAAATTTCAAATATCTAGGATCGGTGCTCTCAGCTGATGGCGAATTGAACAACGAAATAACTGCCAGAATCAATGCTACATGGATGAAGTGGCGTGCTACAACTGGCATAATGTGCGATCCGCAAAATGAAGGATAACATAAAGTCAAAGATATATCGAAGCGTTATTCGTCCCATTGCTCTTTATGGAGCAGAATGCTGGCCTATCACAAAGATAGCGGAACGTCGTCTCGCTGTCATGGAGACGAAGATGCTTCGATGGACAAGCGGTTTTAGTCTCCTAAATCGGGTTCGCAATGATGATATTTACCGACGATACGGTGTGATGCCTATCCGTGAGAAAATGCTAGAAGCCCGTCTCCGCTGGTTTGGCCACACTCTACGGGCACATGACGGTTCCATCGCAAAGGCAGGCTTGAAAATAGACTTTAAAGGCAAACGCCCCAAAGGACGACCAAGACAACGATGGTCTGACACGCTGCACAAGGATCTAAGAGATGCTGGACTACACCCTGATCTGGCTTCGGATCGTTGCAAATGAAGGATGCGTTCCATGAGAGCCATCCCGCCAACACACGGGATAAAGGCTAAAGAAAAAGAAGAAGAAGAAGGAAAGTTTTTTTAATGTGGCAAATGCACACAGACTGTGTGCTTACAAGCCCACAAAAGCGAAACATTGAAAAAAAATACTCGTTTAGTAGCATTGATTGTAGTTGCTTTTTGAAAAATTGGAATGAGGATGAAGATCGCAGATGATCAGGTAGGGAATTCTAAAGGAGATGAGACAATATGTAGGGATCAACGGCCGAAGTTAGTTCAGTGAAGAGGTACGTGTAGCAGAAGAGAAGCACAGGAACGTAGGTGAGTAGAAAGATAGCGAGATTAACTTAGAGTTGGTACATAGAGATAAGAAGAATTACAATGGAAAAGGCGATAAGTTAGACAAAGCAGACGAAAACGAATGCGATGTTTAATACTTAGCCATCCAAGTTTTGATATATAGAAGGAGATATGATCGAATTTACAAAGTCGAAAAAGAATGAGCACAGCAGTGTTAATAAGGCACTGAAGAGATTTAAGGTATGACTTTGAAGAGAAGACGAGAAGGATTAAACAGTAATTAATACGTGGGAAAAGAAGGGAGAAGATAAGAGATATACATGAACTAAAATCTAGAGAATTTCTGATGAAACGAATATCACGGAGAAGAATATTTGAAGACCTAGTTTTATAAGGTATGACGAGATCGATATGCAGGTTATTATCGAAAGGAAATACAGAAACAGTGGATGGTAAAATCCATAACACTTTAGATTTGGTAGGTTTGATAGACATGCGCAAAGAAATTAGATGTTCTGATTGAGCATGAAGACAATTAGACGCGGATGAAAAGTTGGCTTAGGGAATGAGGATACGAGTGAGAATCAAGAAGTATATCATCAGCGTACTGCAATACTATGAAGCAGAATTTATTAGTTATAAAAGACAAATCTTCAAGAAGAAGCGTAAATAGAATAGAATCAAGTACTGAACCTTGAGGTACACCACAAGAGAGAAGATAGTGGAGAACACATTGAATTAGAATGGACGGAAAATGATCGATCGGAGAGATACGAAGAGAACCAAGCCAAGGTGGACGAAGAGAAGCCATAATGATAGCGATGACGAAAAAGAAGGATTTTGTGATCGACAATGTCGAATGCAGATGAAAGATCGAGCGATATTACCACACTACAAAGTCCTTTGTCACGAGCGAAGAGCATATCATAAAATACTTTATGACATGCTAGTTCGGTGGAATGATTGGAGCGGAAAGCAGATTGAAAAGAAGGGTAAAGCTGCGATGAAGAGAGATACTTGTTTAACTGATCTAAGACAAGGTGTTCAAGAATTTTAGATAAGGTTGGTAGAATTGATATTGGGCGATAAGATGAAGGAAGAGAGGGGTCAAGAGAGGGCTTTTTAAGTAGGGGACGAACAATGGACGTTTTCCAAAGAACAGGAAATATTCTATTCACTATTGACGAGTTAAAGATGCTGGTAAGGAAAGGTGTGAAGTCTGTTGACAACAATTTGAGAATTCGAGTAGGGATGGGATAGATCGGCAGGAGAGGACTTACAAGTTAACGAAATAAGAAGGCAAGATACCTCATCTTCAGATACCGCAAGTAGATAAAAGAGCTTAGGGATACGAACAGACGATATACAATAAGTTTGTGGAAGGACGATGATCGAATCGATTAAAGAAACAGTTTTTGAAATTAGCTAATCGGAGAATTGAGAAGGATCAAGAGTGGAGGTGACAGAGGAACGAGAAAGTAGAGAATTAAGAGTTTTCCATTTAGTTCGAGAGTCATTAGCGGAAGCCAGTTTGCTTCGCCAAAAACTATGTGCCTTAGAACGCAGAAGTTGCCTACGCGAACGACGAAGAGCAAACAATTGGTTACGATAAAAGTATGAATCAAGTTCTGAAGATAGTCTGAGATAACGATGATAAGTTCTGAAAGAACGACGCAGGAGGCGTTTTTAAGTCACACACTCAGAGTCGAACCATGTTGCAAGATTTTGCCGTGATTAAACAAAAGTTTTAAAAGGAAGAATTTCATCAAGGATAGAGCAAAATACATTGTCAAAGAGGGTACATAAGTAATTAGGGGATTGGTAGATAGAAGAAGGATACATTAACGGAGAGCGGTTAATATGAGAGCGAAGAAGGGAAAAGTCGAGGAATTTCCAAGAACGACACGAGATAATTTTCGAAGGAACATTGATTTTTAACAAAGGGAGATAACATGTAACAAGGAAGTGGTTGGATAGAGCAGGATCAGATATGCACAATGAAGAAGACAAGGCAAGACGCGTGGGTAAGGCAACAATATAGAGAGTACCGCCAAGAATATGGGTAGCAGAAGAATAATGAGGAGACATGATTTGAAAATCATGATCGTTAAATGTAGAAATCGTCTTTAGGGTATTGGAATCACGAGGACGGTCTAAGCGAACATTTATATCACCTAGTACAACGCAAGGTAAACCGGAGAGGAAGATGAAAGAAAGTAAGTTTGACAGTTCACAGAAAAAAAGAGTCAGACGGATGACATGATCCAGGCCGATAGAATAAGTAGATATTGAGAAACAACGAGCCGGCTTTTACACGGAACCCAAGTAGTTCGAAAGTGAGAGGAACAAATGGAAACGGTAATGATTGCAATCAAGACCAATGGTGGGATAAAGCTATAATACCACCGTGGTTAATTGATCGATTTGAACTAATAGGTTGTTGACGAGCCTTATCGACCACAGAGATATTTAAAGAACGGAGACGTTTAAGGGAGTAATCATTCTGATAAACGTTCCAACATTTGGTTAAACACAAAACATCTAAAGATTTATGAAGGAAAAGATCATATACTGAATTAACCTTGTTACTAAGAGAGTGGATATTTAAAACGGCTAATTTCCAGGAAGACTTGGGAAGCAGCGGAGTCGAATCAATTAGAGGATACACTGGATGATTTACTTGAAGTTTTGCTGGAGGATTTACTGAAGGCTTTACTTGAGAATTTTCTTGGTGATTTTGAAGGATTTACAGGATAGTCTACTGAAGGATATAATGGAGTATTAACTAGAGGATTAACTGGATAATTTATTTGAGTATTTATTTGATAATTAACAGGAATATATTCTCAAAGATTTAAATCATCTTCAATCGTTAGTCATAGATTGGCTGGATTAGAAATATCGTTGGTTCCTGTAGACGAAACTTCGACGAGTACTGGTAAGCTATCATTAACTGCGTGGGCTTCTCTACTTGATGAAATCACTATCTTATGCCCTCTAATAAAATATCGCTTACTTAGGTCTGACTTTTTCGTTCGAATAATTCTTTCCGTAATCTCTTAAGTTCCTCTTGTTCAAGTTTCGACAAATCAGGGCACAAGTACACCTTATGAAATAGAGATGAATTCTTAAGCTTAAACGAAGATTGTAAAGATGATTTCACATGGCTGACGCTAGTTTTTACCTTAACCCACAGAGGGGAGTTAGTATGAAGTACATGGAGTCGATGAAAGTCTAGTTTATGTCCGACCAAAGGACAACCAATTTCCTCAAAGAGATTTAATATAACTTGTTGCTCGCTTTCAGAAACAGGTAAATTACGAACTATCAGATTTGAAGCCCTAGCGCTTTCCCTATCAAGAGAGTTTGCTAATTTAGGATAAGATTTATCTACCTCTGGTGTGCGTTAAAAAGAACAAACAGCATTAGATACCTGCTTATTGATGCAACGGTCTAGGTAGCAGTTGATAGACTCATTTACTATTCTATGTATAAGCTTTTTGTCTGTCCAGCAACTATTTGAATCATTTTATATTAACTGGCTTTTAAGTTTGGTTATTTCAATTAGGGTTTCGTTGATTGATTTAGCTTCACAAAATCCACAGAGGTAATCTTGAGCCAGAAAATCTCTAGAAAGCCTTCTCGAAAGAATTACAGTTGAATACACGTTATACATCATATAATATACATAATAATATATGTATAATATACGTTTAATATACCTTTAATTTATATATTAAATGTATAATATATACATGTATAATAAACGTTATACATTATATAATGTATTATATAATGTATTATACATTATATTCGAATAAGGATCGATGTATTGAATAAGTAATAATTCAATCTATATAATTACAAATTCAATAGACATGTCTATTGAATCAGACTGATAATAAATTCTTGTTTTAATATAAAATTCAAATATACTAAACTGTTAATACTGGATATAACGAATTTATTATTTAAAATCAGCACTACTCTTTAACATTGCATACGTTAAACTGTGAAATTATTTGATTGAAAAAAATTTAAAGTAGCATCCTATGAAATTGAAAAACCAAGGAAACATTAAATGCTTGAATGATATTCATAGGCAGAAATAAATTGTATCAACATTTTCCTTTCTCTGTGTGGTATTGTTTTAAATCTTCAAGCATTAGTTAACAATATTAACAATTATAATTTAACGCTCATTTAGAATTTACATATTAGCACTTGAAATCTACTTTAAGAAAACGGTTGTGTCACTAATAGTTTGTATACACGAGTAAAGAATTATTTCTTTAAATGTCTTTAAAAATACGATAAGTATTTATCGATTTACTTTGATTGTTTATTTGTCTAAATTTTCAAATTCTTAAGAATATATATATATATCAAGACTCAGTTAAATTTGGAAATTTTAAAAAGTGAAGATTTTAATTTTTTTAATCATTTACTTCATTTATCAATTTAATTCATTTAACACACATTATCTTCATTATATGGATAATGTAAATAAAAATACCTGCAAATTTGAGGATTTATGGTTAATCGCAAATATTATATATCTTTGTTAAGTTGTAACAAACTATTCGTTCGTTTATCTCTTTTCTTACTTATGCTATGCACAATGAACTAATTTAATATTCTCTAAAGCATACCTTAGCATTTTTACCATCAATTCTAAAAGTGTATACACCATCAATTTTACAATTTCGCTTTCTGGATAACTCAAAACAATTTTTCATTGTAGCTAAAGGTAAAATAAAAATTATATAGACAAGTGCATTCGTAACTTTTAATTGAAAAACAAAAACTATAACACTTTTTTATTGAATGCAATGGAAGTCAACAATTTTGGGTTCTGATATTTTGCTTGTAGTAGAGCTAGCAATATATCAATAATTTATAATTTTGTTGACTAATCCAGCTCCAAATTTAAAATTAATATTAATTATATTTTCAGCATGCTCACTAATTACCCTCAATGTATACTGTTGAATATTTTCTTAAATCCACAACAAACGTACTTTCTGGATAAGTTCAATGCCAAACCGTTTCGAGAATCACTTAGAAAAAGTTATAAATTGATCCGTAATTCCATGACAATAATAGAATCCGCATTGATATCCAGCAGTTCTCCTATGATTATTAATCAGCTTTATCTCAATTCTACGTATCCTTCCGAATAACTTCCTGATAATCGTAATCTTAAATTATTTACAGAATATATCCAAATTACTGAGAATGCTAAAAAGGTGTTATCTAGGGAGACGAAAGATTCCATACGAAATACATGCACTACTTGTTTCGAGTCACAGTATTATAAAAATGCTTCGTCAGACGACGTTTTGAATCAAATTTTCCATTTATTCTCGGCCCATGCAAATTCAGTTTAATTGCAATCAATAGAAATGCTTCTTACAGGTTAGTATATCAGACGCTCACAACAAACAGTTCGGAATCATCTAGAGTTTTCGAGTATGTCCGTCAACATAATATTGGCATCGAATCTCACAAACTATATGATAATGTACGATTGAACGCTCTTCCGCTATCATCATATGAGTGCTCAGATCATAGTAAACTTTATCACTTGGATTGTAATACTAACCCAGTCACTATCGACATTACTTATATTTGGTAACTTAGGAATGAACGAGGGTCTAACACTTATCTAGGGTTTGAAGAGTAGTGAACGGATGTGATACATGTATTATACAAAGGAAATAGTTTTGATAATCTCTAATGAAGAAACACCATGTGTCTACAAATTAATACTTTAAAACTGCAAGATGCCCTTTCCGTCGTTGCGAAAATGCTGCCGTAAATATTTCAACTGACTACAACAACTTCTCTGAGCATTGGTGACTTGATCATTGATTTAGATAAAATTTCTTGTTTATTGTCAAACATGTGTTCTTATTTCATGTATTAAACGTTGTTTGTTCAAACATATGTAGTGCCTTCTTACACTCTGATAATTAAATATTTGGCCGTCTTTATATAACAAGTAGGTAAAATAAGCATTTATCTACCTCCGATTTCTTAAATCAATCCCACCATTGGTATTATCGAATTTGCATATTTGATAATACCAAATATTTTACTAATATTTACCTATAAGTAAATTTGCTTTTTGAAACCACTGTTGCCAAAACCTCTATACACGAAACATAACTAACAATACGAACTGCTCAAGTGCAACAACAGTGCGGTAAATAGTATGTGAGTGAGTCAACACCTGGTACCCAATGGTATTATATTCGATAAAACTAATACATGCAATAATTATAGGGTATATGCAGGTGTGAATATAACATTGGATTTTAACAATCCAGTGTATGCTTGAAGAATACAAACAGTAGAAAGCTAGCGAATAAAATAATTGTAAAATAAAAATACTCGTGTCTATAATTTTATTTTCACTAAACATGAAACAAATTAATATTTATATAACTATAAAATTTATAATCAAAATTTAAAATAAAAATCAATTTATTTAAACTGACTAAATAAAGATACAATAAATAAAATAAATATATATAAATAAATATATAAATATATAAATATAATTTATAAATAAAGATACATTTTATGTATTGTAATGTATGGTAGAGTGTAATGTACATTACGTTATACATTATATAATACATTATATAATGTATAATATAATGTATTATACATTCTATTCGAATAAGGATCGATGTATTGAATAAGCAATAATTCAAAAGCTCGCCTTAGCAAGATCTAGTGCTAGACTACATTGCTCATGTCGTAAAAATAAGTCCACAGGGTTATTTCATCAGTGGACTTAAAACAAAATGTTATCATAAAAACAATATGTTATTGTGATTATTATACAAACAGCTCGATTAATAAACTAGCAGCAGTACTTACGTGAAAGAGAACAACGTTGAACACTTTTGGGTCTTTTAGACTGTTTCTGTTCACACAGACTGTCGCTAACTTTTTTGCCTTCCTCGTTAACGCAATACACAATTCGATATTTTTTGCCAACATTGCATCTCGGTTGACACTATATTAAAACACATTTAAGTGTATAGTTCACATACAGTGTCGATTGTATGTGCAATAAAAATCGAAATTAAGCAATTTGAACACTTCATCAATAATGTGAAACTTGATATTTTTCAAATTATTAAGGGATTACTTTATAATTAATGCACATAATCGATATCATTTTGGTAGATGTTAACGCAAACAACAAATCAGTCAATTCTTTGATTTTTATCGTTATGCATAAATTATAATATACAAATAGGAGTATAAAGCAAAAATGTTCACTGTTGAATACAATTCTATATTACACTGTTGTCGGCTTCTTTCACTATGAAATTTTGTAGACTAAACGTGTAAGGCAAACATGGCATACGCAATACTTTTAATTACATTTGCCAAATCTTTAAATTAGTATTGAAAGTTTGACCGAATTTAATTCCTACCTCTCATCGCAAGCTACCACGTGACCTCCTGGATAAGAGTTTGGGTAAAGACCATGACATGTTACTTGGTGACTTTAATGACAGAACTGGTCGTTGGATCAATGCAGCACTTCGCAGAGCCAGAAACGACTGTCTTATTCACAAACCACCGTCCTCCAATTTCATTGCTCAACAACTAGTTCTCTCCTCGACTTATTACTGCTTAATGAATGTGGTTGTTGAAACACATCTGTATGGAGCAGTCGCGACAACATCAGACCACCTCTCATTACCTAATTTGTTGGTGGATAGAGGAAGATAAACTGCTTAGAAGGAGGTTTCACTTTGATCCCATCAGAGTGGCTTTTTTCAGGCAACTATCCAACTCTTCCCCAGGAATGGCAATAAGAGTTTGACCGAATTTAATTCCTACCTATCATCGCAACCTACCGCGTTACTTTCGACTACTTATAAAGGTCGTATTTACAATCACACTCCAACAAAACTCAAGGTCCTGGCTAAAATGCTTCACCTTCCGAATCTCTCTGTTTCCGCCAGACAGGCCCTCTTGAATGAATACTGAAGCTCTAGAAATAGGTTCCAGCTGAGCAGGGATAGGGCGGGTATTGCTCACCTTAACCCTTCTCAGTCTTCGTTCTAGAAAATATTTAAGAAAGAGAAGTTTGTCCATTAGAAGGATAGAGCTTTAGGCTGGATTTGTTGTATAGACTTGGATAATGTTTTGAAGGAGTCACTATTATTACATAATTATGGAGTTAATCACCCCAACCAATACCGCGTTGGTGTGACTTCAAGAGCAGGGACTTATCTGTTACAGATATCCATGTAAGCGTGCGCTGACACGCATCTGCCACGTTAAAATAAATCCTTTTTTAACTCCTGGGAACCACTTCCGGGCACCTATCTTCTCGGGTGTGTCAGCATTTGAAATCCCATCAAAGAAGAGAAGTGGCCATCACAATGATTTTAGCCTCACCATCCGATGTAGCCGGAATCAATATTAGTCGTAGAATTTTTTTATCTAAGCGTAGTCCGGTTTCATGTCCTAAAGATCTACGGCCCGTTTCGATTCAAAACACCCTCATCTCAATCTAAAAAAGCGCTTGAGCGTAAAATCTGTGACCATTTAAGTAGGCGTAATTTGATCCTACCGAGTTTTCATGGGTTTGTCAAAGGGCGCTCGGTCCATTCAGCAGTAGGCGAAGTGCATCACTTCTGTCGGGATAAAAGCCATCAACTCGCTGTGGCTGTTTTTCTTGACTTTTCACCTGCATTTGACCACATTTCCATTCCCTTTGTTATCTCCTCTCTGAGGTTCCTCGGGTTGCCTGCTTGAATTGTTAACAGGGTTGAGATATTACTGTATACCAATCGATTCTACTATGAAGACGGCCCTGATGCACGTCAGTTCTATCCTATTACAGGTGTGCCTCAAGGCTCCTCACTTTCTCCAATCTTGTATCTTGCTGCCTCCATTGACTTTACAAAAAATTTAAACGCGATCAACATCTTGTGGTATACGCTGATGATACCACAACCCTGTTTTCTGGATGCAGGTCCAAAGATGTAGTCTTGGACATCAGCCGCTTCTGTATAGGATTAAAATATCAGTTGCTCTCATCCAATCTTGTTTTAAACTCCGAAAAATCTCAGGTGGTCGTCTTTCATGGCGCACTTGCCACTAAAAGGAAACTTAAGAGACTAGCACTCTCTGCAATCTCCTCCATTTTGCAGCCTAAGCCCCTTCCTATCTTCATGAGTCGAGTGAAATATCTGGGGTTCACTGTTACGGTGAATTAGTAGGAAAAAGCTGACCTGGATAGACTCAAACGTATCCTGAAGAATGCTAGGTGGCCCCTGAAACTGGCACAGCATATGTCATTGAATGGGAAAACCCAACTGCGCCTTTGGGGTACTTAGACTATCTCGGAATTAGTCTTCGTTTCAAGGGGACGTCCCCAGACCAAAGACTGAGGTTTCTTAAGCTCCTCATCTCGCGATTACCGAGCGTAGTCCGCCTCGATTGGATTCTTCGGGGGGGGGGAGAGGGTCAATGACCCCGAGTGGTTCAGTCGAAAGCGGCGTGTTGGATTAGCTGAAGGGTTCGGATCTCATTGAACCTCAGGCCGTAAAGACAAATGAAGACATTAAGAACAGACATTTTGTCTTTCTTTTCTGTCTTTCTGATGTTTTTAAACGTTTTAGTAGTTCTAGCAGTTTTAATTTGCAATTATATTTTGTTAAGCTGTGAAGCTTTATTAACGTCTTCAAAGTTCATACTATTTGCAAATTTTCTCTTATAACTAACAGTTGAGACTATCTGTTTTTGATAATAGATGTACAAACAACGATATAGTGGGGAATAATGCTGATATGTTTTAATAAACGATCCACATATTTCATTATATAATTTATTTGATATTTACTAAATAGCCTTTTAATTGGGTTACAATAAATTATTTTGTGGCAATCAAACGTGTTGAATGGAGTATTTGAACGGTGATTTATCTCAAGAATGGTCAGATTATTATTACTAATTTAAAATCAAAATGGGCAACAAATTCGTTTTCTGCGAATCTCAGATTTCCAAAAGGAAGTATAGCAAAAAATAGCTTGTAATTTTATGACATCAAGTGTAACTATGCATTTGCAGTCATCTATTAATGGATAAGTCGTTATTGCAAATGCAGTTTCAGTTAGTTATTATTTAAATTTAGAATTAAGATGCTGAATTGTCTTGCTTTAATTAAATATATTAATATAAAATCTGGGCAGATTAAGTGTAACGGTGCTGACTAAACATTTATCATCAAATTAAAAACATATATGAACCCAAACAGCAGCATTAGTCTTTAAGCTTTTATTTATAGTCATTCAGCTTATTCTACCTTTTCAACATTTTATCTTTTGTTCTATATATTAAAATAAATAATCTTACTGGTTTACAACATCATAAATAGCTTAATTAATATCATTTCAAATATTTTTATATTTACTGATTGTTATTATATAAAAAATTAAAACTGATAAAGATTTGCCAAATGCAATTAACGAATAACAGCAAAGTAAAGTTTATATCCGTGTGCCTAATCAAGAAGTAATCCTTAATTATTTTTTTGTAAAGTAAACAAATAAAAATCAATTAATCTCACTTAAGCATATCTCGTAACTCTTTTATTACCTGTGACCAATTTTTATTATACCATCGAAAAGATTTCAGTGGAACTGTAGGTTTTCCATACTTCACATTTATGATTACTGAATGATTCGATTCATGATCATTTGTTGGTCGGAATGTTACTATTTTCGTCGGTAAAATACTCTTTATATCACCTTTGTTTTGCTTACTTTTTGCCTTTATTTGTAAAAAATAGAAAACAAATAGCAATATTTTATATTGTCATTATATAAACTATTAAATCAGCTAACTGAGTCTACGTATTTAATATAATTATAAAATAAACAAAACATATTAATGCTAAATCAAAATTTAATAATTAAATAATAAAATTAATAATTGCTTTTAGATTTTCTATAATTTAAATTTTCTATAATTTAAATCAAGTTAAAAAAAATGAAATTTAAAATAAACGTCATTTTTATGAATTGAGTAATAAATAACAGACGTTGTATCAGAATAATAATTAGAGGTCATCAGGAGGAACTGCTATGCTATCAGGTTTCGGCCCCTAACTCCTCTACCCAACATAGCAGCGGGGCCAAATACATGCTAATGATGTATTTCCTCTGAAATAACTATCTAGTATCTTATTCTAATACAAAGTATATTATTTATTATCCATCCATAAAAATTTGCCACTTAAGAGTTTAAATTTATTCTTTATATTATTGTGTTGATTTATATATTTTACTATTTTCTGCTTGATGTTATTTTTATAGTAACCTAGTTTAAAATATGTATCTATTAAATTATTTAAATTATTTTGAAAAAAGCCAATATCATTACATATTGTTGCAATTCTTAAAATTTAATTATTTAATGTATTATATTTTATATTATATGGTATGCATGAATGCTCATGCAAAAATATGTTTCTTGTAAATTTAAATATGTCATCTTTACGATATAAATTAATAGTAGTTTTAGTTAATGTTAATTTAATGTTCATATCTAGATATACACCTTCTTTATCATTAATATTGGTTTTGTTAAGAATAAGGCTTTCTGGATAAATGTGCTCACTAATTGAATAAAAATCATTAGAATTAAATACATATATCATCAATGTATCGAAACATATATTTCATATATTTATATTGTTTAGATTTAGTTTTTACACAGTTATGAACAAATTCATATCCTATAAAGCTTAAAAACAAGTCAGCTATAATTGGTCTACTATTACCTCCCATTGGAATACCTTTTATTTGTCCAAATATAGATTTCCCTACCTTTAAACAATTTTGATTTATCAAAATATTTAAGGATTCTATTAATTCAATTTTATTCATATATTTATATTTATTTGATGGTTTAATTTTTGTTAGATAGGCGTTATAATTATTATAACATATATATGTATATCTTTTTCCGAATATAAGATTAATTAATTTTACTAACGCTTCTTTAATATCTACTAAATCTAGATTTGTATAAAGAGTACTAAAATCGTATGTATTTATATTTTGAAAATTTATTCCTTTTGTCTGTTCTAAAAATTCTTTTGTAGAATAAATACTGAAATAGTGTTTTATACCAGTATTAATTTCGATTACCTTGCAATAATTTTTAGTGTGCTTTAATTACTTTAAGTATTGTATTCATATAGTATAAGAATAAAATATTCATTTAAGTATGTATCAATATAAATAATATATTTATATTATTTTCAATTAGTACTATAGCTTCACCTGGAATGGTCTCACTCTTATTCATGATAAAAGTTAGCCGATATTAAAGAGACCTGCGCTGGCATTTGCCAGTGCTGTTGCTAATGATCCTTTTTATTGAAGCAGTAGTGCTGGTTTAGCACTCTGTGAGGTTACTAGAAAATTTTCTAGTACATCATTCACATTGATTCATTCATTGATTGCCGTCTGCCAGTCCTCCTCTGCATCCAGTAGTGGGAGGAATCTGGCACTGATGAGTCATTGTGATGACGAAACGGCATTTGTCATTCTTTCGCGTCTGGCTTACGTGTTTTACAAGAAATTCACGCGGAATAGTCTCACTCTCCTTTATTAATGTAGTATTCATTAAAAATTTAATAAATAATACAAATTGTTATTTAGTAATAACTTAAAAGATACATATAAAACATTTTTTACTTTAATATACGATTACATTAATTTTATTGCATTCTTGATGGACAAGATTAAAATTATATTTTGCGATCCCCGAAAGAATTCACATGTTAATATAAATTTTAAGAAACATAACATATAAACTTCATGCACTGAAGTGTAATGTTTCAAATGGGAGCTTATACTCGTTATAATGCTTATAAGAAAATTATAACAATCAAACATATTATATACTAATTCAGCTTATTGAATAATTAAGTAATTTATAACCAATATAATATAAAGAACAAGTAGATGTTAGCAATAATTAGCGATAATATTATTGATCTAGTTCTTCATTTTTGAAGGAAATGGCGCAATACACCGAGGTTCGATTTCTACTGAAAAGCAATTCCAGATAATGCCCATCTAGTTAAAGCTATCGCTTAAATATATTCTAAATTAGCAGTTTGCTTCGTACGAATAAAAATGCAACAGAAGAAATGATTTCTCATTCTTACTTAATAAGCCTAAATAACAAATTTTATTTTGAAACGATAAAAGCGAAAGTGTCCGAATTAATATAGGACGACTTAAATAATATTTATAGATAGAAAAACGAAATTCAATATCAAAGATTCTCTCTAATCATTTTTTAAAGAAAAAAATTTCCCAGAAAAAATAAACTTTCTGTTATATAATAAAACAGAAAAATACGACCAGAAACAAACACTATAATAAAACAATAATAAATTTAATGATTTATAATATCGCGATGATCTTATTTACTCTAATCAATGTAAACATTTATTAAACCATCAATAATTATTTGTAAAGTTAGGGTTATTGACATCATTGTTTGTATTATCGGAATTGTTATTTCTAGTATCAGGTAATTTTAACCAGAAAACACTTACTGAGAAAAGGCTACTATATCCCAAAAGATAGAGTAATTTTGCACAACAGAGGGATCGAACCCACTGCTGAGCTGGACTGAAGAATGAAAGCCGAAATCTAATAACATAGCGATTTCTCTTGATAACCACAACTCTTTATTCTAAAAGGTATATTATCTATAAATCAGTTCATACAAAATTATTTTAAAATAAAATAAAGTTTTTTTAATGGCATAGAACATTAAAAATCATAAAAAATGATTTTGAATTTCATGATTAGGATAGTTAAAGAAAATTCTTTTTAAAGATTAAGATTTTTCCGTTTTTAAATTTATATATATGTAGTCTCATTCAAGTGAACTGATTCATTTGATCTGTATATTCAATATTTACGTCCGTAAATCAGAGTTATATCATTGCTTTTACAATATATTCAGTATATTATTGTGATAATAATGCGATCTTTTATCAAAACAAATGGGACAGATGTGTATCAGAACATAATTCGATCTTTTAGAAAGACAATGTACTTACAACATGTTTTGACTTAGTCAACCGATTGAAGCAATCCCCATTACAGGGTGTTACAAGTACTGGCTTTTTGTTGATATCACATAACTGTGACGGAAATGTATAATTGTTCAATAACGATCCACATCTCATATGTCTGTACATATTTCCTTGTCCACAAATAGACGTGCACTAAAATAAGTTCGAGCTTAATAATGTAGCTGTAATAAATTAGTAACAATTAAAATTTTCAAGATAATATAACACAATCTAAAGGAAATAGGATTACAGATTATTTTGAATAATATGATAGTCTGAGATGATTTATTAAGATTACTCCCGGTTTTTAGCGATGGACCGACAAAAAATAAAATATATTCAAGTATGTTCACATGTAGTTCTGACAAAATGTATTCGTTCTGATCATATGGAAATAAATAAAGTTCTGATTTACCGTTTGTGGAAAGATATGCTAATACACATATTTGAACATGATATCTATGGATCGACGTACGCATAACTAAGCACTACAGAGCAAAGTGGTGTTTGATTTGTAATTATTGCTAAGTGAGAAGAATTACAATAAATGGAAACACGAATTACATACTTAATTAATTACAAACTTAAAACCAATTACAAACTTATTAAAATGACATTATTTTTAATTTCTATAAATAGTATAAAATGCATAGACTCAGTTAGCTGATCTGATTTATGAGCTAGAACTTGCAAACATCTAATTGTCGAAAGTTCTGCGGCTTTAGATCTTTCAAAAACACTGCGAGCCATTAGTTAAAACTGTGCTGAGCATTACCCAAAAATACTCTAGAGTCAATTTAAAGGAGAGCTACGAAGCTCTCCTGATGATAATCTAAGTGCAGTATATACCATATAACACTGGCTATCTAGATGTTATGTCCATATCAATCATGATGTTATACGCCTTAACGCTTAAGTTAAGTTACGACATGTTACGCCTAAATATTTATATTTAAGAAAAGCTGTATTTCGTCATGCCGGTAGAACAATAAGTATTTGCGTGATAAAGAGCCACCTTAACGAAACTTAATTGCCATAATTAAATTGAATTTAATCAAAATAAATTTAATTTAATTATTCATTTAATTACTATTATCTAATTATTATAATTTTTGAAGATAAATTTATTTATTCATATAACCTCTCTGAAAGGAATTGAGAAATAAAAAATAAAAATATAATTTATAGCAATTATGTATTCTTTATTTTTACATTAGCAAGTATATTTGCTTTGATTGTAAAATATGACTCGATAATGAATAACTCTCTCTATACAATTTTTATTGAAATCAGATCATTTTTACTAAAAATTGAATAATTTGTACTCCTTAATATGGCAGCAGTAACTGTTAAAACAATGTGAAAACATTATATGTTTTTACCAAAAGGATGAATATAACTTATCAATTCTTTTAAATAAATATAAAGTAAGAATACTGTAAATGCTTATCAAATTTACAAGAAGAATGTAAAGATTGTTGTAATAAGATTGTCTATTTTATGTATCTTAAAATTGTTTTAACACATTGTCTTCAATCAGGCTTTTTAATATGTGAAAATTCATACAAATAATTCTTACTTATTAATCAAACCTAGTAATGGAGTATAAACTCTATCATTAACTGAAACAGAAAACAAAGGATCCTCAAAACGCATTTAACATGCACTCGACATTTATGTATTAGAAGATGCTGTTTTTTATGAGAATCAAAATCGTTACTACACTTGTTCATGCGAACACAAAAAATGTGCAGTAAAGTTAGTTTCGGAGGATCAAACGATTTCAATTTTTCAAGCAAAAATTCAAACAAAATCGACAATCTAGCAGGTAAAAAGATGATTTATTCTGCCAATCCCGATAATCAGGTTAGTGTTGTTGTTTCTGATAATTTGCAGGTGCGGGGGTACTCCCCTAATCCCTAAACTCAAAAATTTGATTGTTATAACACTGACACAGCCTGTGGAAAGGCATAATCTATTCAAAGTTTTCCCAGACCGTTTGCTCACAAATATACCAATATAATACTGTTCAATTCTGTTAAGTTATATGAGTCAGAGATAAAGATCTCTTTTTCCACTGCCGATATATTAAAGAAATACATGACTTTCTTTGAATCAAGTCTAAAACAAATGGGTGACATACATTCCAAACCCATTCTTGCTTCAAGTAAAATTACTAACCTTATCTTACAGTTAGAAGAGAAAGATATAGATGCTTTGAAGTCAGTCTTTAAAGTTACCAATTTTAGATCAGTCACAGGGAAACGTGGATTTCCCCTTCCAATCGGATTTTGTTCTGCCCCAATTGAGCAAGCAGAAATTTTAACTAAATCGAATTTCAACCCCATTTCTGGGGTATAACTTGCGCTTCTCTATCCTGAATTCAGAAGACCCAGCATACCCGCATTGCAACCAGTGCCATAAATGGGGGCACTCGGCCTCTAACTGTTCTCGCACCAAAACTTGTGGCGCCTGTGGTCTTGCCTCTTGCCATAGCCTGGTATCTAAAGTAAAAGCGTGGCTCCCCCTCTTATGTTCTAATTGTGGTAAGAGCCGTCCGGCATGGTCGCATAAATGCACGCGTTTCAAATAAAATAAAAACCATTCGCCAGACAGGTGCAAGCTAAGAAAGTGGAATCATATTCCGACACTGCCTCAAGAATGTCCGACAGTGACACGCCTTCGTATCACCAATATTAAGATACAATCCGACATCAAGAGGGTAGAGGATATGGTAGCCGACCTGGCTGCGGTCTTTTATACTCGTCTTGAAATACCGAAAAAACTTGCAGTTCCAGAATCGAAAAAGAGGAGGATACGCTGCTTGGAGGAGATTTTACTTTGATCCTATCAGAGTGGCTTTCTTTCAGGCAGCTATCCAACGCTTCTTCAGAATTGGTAATGAGAGTCTAACCGAATTTAATTCCTACCTCTCTTCGCAAGCTTCCGTGAAACTTTTGACTATCTACAAATGTCGTATTTACAGTTCCACTCAGACAAAATTCAAGACCATAGCGTATATGCTCCGTCTTACCAACCTCTCTGCTTATGCCAGACAAGTTCTCTCGAAAAGAATATTGGAGCACTAGATATAGGTTCCAACCGGGTAAGTATAGGACAAGCATTGCTTCCCTTAATTCATCCCAGTCTTTTTTTTTGGAAGATATTCAAGAAGGAGAAGTTTGCCTGTTGGAAGGATAGAGAAGTCACTATTCCTACATAATTATGGATCCACTCAATCACCTCAACCAATCCCGCCTTGAGGAGTTTTTAGGTTTTAGGAGTAGAGATATATCTGTCACAAATATTCTTAACTCCTGGACGCCTCTTCCGGGCACCTCCAAATCCGTCGCTCCACTCTTTTCTCGGGTCCGTCAGCTTTTGACAGCCGAACAAAGAAGAGAAGTAGCCGTCACAATGCTATTAGCCCCAATCCGATGTGGCCGGCATCAACATAAGTAGACGAATATTTTTACCAAAAAACAATCCGGTCTCATGCCCTAAATATCTGCGGACCAAATCGATTAAAAATTCCCTCGTATCGATCTATAAAAAAGCGCTTGCGCGTAGAATCCGCGATCATTTAAGTAGGCGAAATTTAATCCCACCAAGTTTCCATGGGTTCGTCAAAGGTCGCTCGGTCTATTTAGCTGTAGGTGAAGTGCATCAGTTCTGTCAGAAAATAGTCATCAACTCCCTGTGGCTGTTTTCCTGGACTTTTCTTCTGCATTTGACCACATCTCCATTCCTTTTATTACCTCTTCTCTCAGGTCCCTCGGGTTGCCTGCGATAATTGTTAACAGGGTAGAGATACTGTTGTACACTAAGCGATGTTTTTATAAGGACGACCCTGATGCGCGTCAGTTCTACCCTATTACGGGTGTGCCTCAAGGATCCCCTCTTTCTCCTATCTTGTTTCTTGCTGCCTCCATTGAACTCTTTAAAATATTTAAACGCGAACAAAATCTTGTGGTATACGCTAATGATACCACAGCTCTGTTCTCTTGACGCAGGTGCAAAGACGAAGTCTCGGAATCAGCCGATATTTTTTAAGATTAAAAGACCAGTTAACCCGGTCCAATATTATTTTAAACTTTGCCAAATCGCAGATGGTTGTATTCCATGGCGCCCCTGCAACAAAGCAAAAACTTAAGAGATTAGCACTCTCTGCACTCTCCTCCATATTGACTAATCATCCACTAGCTATCTTCACGAGTCTAGTAAATACCTGGGGTTCACCGTTACGGTGAACTAATAGGCGAAAGCGGACCTGAATAGACTTAAACGTATCCTGAAGAGAACTAGGTGGGCCCTATAACGGGCCCAGCATATGTCATTAAAAGGGAAAACACATGTGCGCCTCTGGGGCACTTGGGCTATCTCGGGATTAGTCTTCTTTTCTAGATGACGTCCCCCTGAGCAAAGGCTAAGGTTTCTCAAGCTCTTCGTATCTCGTTTACCCAGCATAGTCCGCCTCGATTGGACTCTTCCGGGGTGAAAGGCCCCGGGTGGTTCAGTCGTAGTGCGGCGTGCTGGATTGGCTGGGGTGCTCAGATCCCACCGGACCTGAGGCCACTATTTAGAGGACTAAACAGAACGAAATACGAAGAATATCTGACACATCTTCTTTTTCTTTTTTTCTTTTTAATAGCACTTATATTTCCATGTACTAATTTTGTTTACGAAAATCTTTATTATTATTGTTTAAAAATTACTTGACAAACTGCATTTCAAGTCAAGTGGATATAAAGTCAATAGAAAAGGATACCAACTAAATTATTTAAAAAGAAAGCAAGAAATGCACCTACATTTGACCACTGGCTTGCTATCCATCGAAAATTGTTGAATTCAGATAACTTCTCAATAAGTTTGGACGTCCGTTGTCTTTTACAATAGGCACTGCATGATATTTGAGAGTAGTCAGTTTTCGTTAATGATACACATTCCTGATTAAAGGTATATGTATTAGATGGTTTTGAGCACACATAATTTATAAGAGTTCTCTGGTTGCAAATTGTTTCGCACTAAAACATAAGCATGCATCAGTTAAATTCTATTTTAATTGAATGATCACAATCCTTATAAATTATCTTCAAAATATTATTAAAATATTAAATTTAAAATATATACATCAAACAAATAGAATTAAAAATAAATTTAAACTCATATTGGAATTTTTTTATAGATAATAAATAATATACTTTTTATTAAAATAACATACAATAAATAGTAAAATTCCATAAGAATAAATATGCTATTAGCATGTATTTGGCCCCACTGCCAAGTTAGGTTGATGATAGGGGCAGAAACCTGATAACATAGAAGCTCCGCCTGATGACCTCTATTCCTTATAAGAATACATCGTGTACCATTTATTAGCCAATTCATAAAAATTGACTTTTATTTTAAATTTTAATTTAAAATTTTAACTTTATTTAAATTATATAAAATCTTATACAAAAATTATTTATTATTTATAATTATTTATTAATTATTAATTATTTGTAGTTATTTATATTTTTTGTTAATTTATAAATATTTTAAAATACGTAGACTCTGTTATTTGATCTGATTCATGCATTCTTAATAATCACGTCTTAATTGTTAACAGCCGTTTGTTTCTATTATAAGCAATATATTATATTCAATACATACAGCAAGTTGTTGTTTTTCATGAAGTTAATCTTTACCGAAGCAAACATTAGAAACTATCCTATCTACAAAATATACATATAGAAAATATTCACCTTTAAAAGTCGTTAATTTCTAATTTTCTTCAAATATTAAAATAATTATCATACACAATACACATAACTCTGATTGCTTTATTTAGTACTTTTAAATAAGTAAAGCTATCATAAGGATGGTTGATTCGCATAAATTATAAAGCATTGTAAAAAGATAATATTTAAGTACAATTTTGAAATTAAATTGATTTAAATTAATAATTATATTATATTAAATAAATTAGATAATTAATAAAATTATTTGGTTAGTTCATTGTAAAGAGGCTCTTAAATCAAATACTATGCCTAAAGATTGTACTATCATCACCAAATACATGAATTTGAGTTCGGTTTACTGACTATGCAAGTATTGTCAATATATAAATCGGAACAGCATTTTTGGTAAACAAGAATGTTCCTTTTTGTCATGACTCCTATATCTAAATAATAAAACTAATAAACTTACCCATACAGATTTTAAGTGTAAAATTATCATTAGGTATACGCTTTAAGGATATAACATACATTTAACAATTAATTGAAACTTTCAAGAACGTAATGTCTGTTTCGATTTTTGTAATAACAATATTTATTATCCTTAACGCGTAACCAGAATTGAACAAGGCTTGATTAATATGGCTGAAATCAGCAATATCAAACAAGCCATGGTCAATTCTGGTTACCCATTAAGGATAATAAATATTGTTATTGGAAATTGTTTAAAGCGGCACATTGGTATAAAGTGAAACATTTGATATGGCTGATTTCAGCCATATAAAACAATTCATGCTCAATTCTGGTTACCCATTAAGGATAATAGATATTGCTATTAGTAATTGTATAAAACGCTAGACAAATAAAGCCATCTGGTGAAACCACTATTAATACAATTACACTATTAAATCAGCTAACTGAGTCTACGTATTTAATATAATTATAAAATAAACAAAACATATTTATGCTAAATCAAAATTTAATAATTAAATAATAAAATTAATAATTGCTTTTAGATTTTCTATAATTTAAATTTTCTATAATTTAAATCAAGTTAAAATAAATGAAATTTAAAATAAACGTCATTTTTATGAATTGACTAATAAATAACAGACGTTGTATCAGAATAATAATTAGAGGTCATCAGGAGGAACTGCTATGCTATCAGGTTTCGGCCCCTAACTCCTCTACCCAACATAGCAGCGGGGCCAAATACATGCTAATGATGTATTTCCTCTGAAATAACTATCTAGTATCTTATTCTAATACAAAGTATATTATTTATTATCCATCCATAAAAATTTGCCACTTAAGAGTTTAAATTTATTCTTTATATTATTGTGTTGATTTATATATTTTACTATTTTCTGCTTGATGTTATTTTTATAGTAACCTAGTTTAAAATATGTATCTATTAAATTATGTAAATTATTTTGAAAAAAGCCAATATCATTACATATTGTTGCAATTCTTAAAATTTCATTATTTAATGTATTATATTTTATATTATATGGTATGCATGAATGCTCATGCAAAAATATGTTTCTTGTAAATTTAAATATGTCATCTTTACGATATAAATTAATAGTAGTTTTAGTTAATGTTAATTTAATGTTCATATCTAGATATACACCTTCTTTATCATTAATATTGGTTTTGTTAAGAATAAGGCTTTCTGGATAAATGTGCTCACTAATTGAATAAAAATCATTAGAATTAAATACACATATATCATCAATGTATCGAAACATATATTTCATATATTTATATTGTTTAGATTTAGTTTTTACACAGTTATGAACAAATTCATATCCTATAAAGCTTAAAAACAAGTCAGCTATAATTGGGCTACTATTACCACCCATTGGAACACCTTTTACTTGTCTAAATATAGATGTCCCTACTTTTAAATAATTTTGATTTATCAAAATATTTAAGGATTCTATTAATTCAATTTTATCCATATATTTATATTTATTTGATGGTTTAATTTTTGTTAGATAGGCGTTATAATTATTATAACATATATATGTATATCTTTTTCCGAATATAAGATCAATTAATTTTACTAACGCTTCTTTAATATCTACTAAATCTAGATTTGTATAAAGCGTACTAAAATCGTATGTATTTATATTTTGAAAATTTATTCCTTTTGTCTGTTCTAAAAATTCTTTTGTAGAATTAATACTGAAATAGTGTTTTATACCAGTATTAATTTCGATTACCTTGCAATATTTTTAAAGTGTGCTTTAATTACTTTAAGTATTTTATTCATATAGACAGAAAGTGGTTTTAATGTACATTTAAACACACTACATATGAACCTAGGTTTGATTTCTTACTTAATGACGTGCATGCTACTTATCCATCATTATAAATATCCAGAAACCATTGTTTATTGTTGTATAAATTTGTATTTGAAGTAGCTAAGGTTTTATTTCTTTCTGTAAAGAAATAATTAAGTTTAGTATATATTAAAAAATATATATTACCATTATGACTCCTGCCAACTTTAATGATAATATCAATATACTTAATAGCCTAGTCTCACAACACATGAAACGTAAGTAACCGAAAAGTTTTATCAACATCCAAAGAAATTTTCGACAACACCATCTAGATTCCTCCTTCTTTACTAAGACAAAATACTCTAGCAGAAGAAACGCACAAAGTTGTGTATCAATTCCGATATAATAGAGATTGATGTAATACATCTTACATAGGATACACAACGAGTAACTTAATTGATCTTGTCAAACAACATAAATACAAATCAAGTGCTATCCACAAACACCTAAAATACGAGCATGACGAAGATAAAATTCAAAATAATCCATGCGACTTTAAAATTATTAATTAATGCAATGTAAGCACAAACTTAAAATTGGCTAAAGAACTTCTAATAAAACTGTTCTGCTCCGAAATAAACATCAAATATAATGAAATGGGCAACAGTTTGAAGCTCTGCAATTAAAAAACAAGAGCTACTAATCCATTTAATTCCATGTAAACATCTAAAATCTATAACTTTACATTGAATGAATTTCTCAATTTATTTCACTTTTAGATTTAAAACTTTTCCTGGTGATGGCTACTAAAAGATTCGTGTTTTCATTCTTGGTGGGTGTAACTCACGAATAATTTATGGTAAATTTACACAATCACAACAACGTCTATTCAAAAACATTATAAATAAAGTTCATCAAGATCCTTACAATTAATTGAAACAAGAACAATTCAAATTTTACAAAATAATTAAGCATAAAAGCATATTAAAATAATCTTAGCATTGATTAGATTTGGTTTCTTAAGTTATTTTACATTGCTGCATAAAATCCTAGTGCGATAGCACATGTAAAATAATATATACAAGGCAATATTGGAAATATTGGAAACTAAAAATGACATGGAAGTATCATGAAATAACAAAATTAAAACCTTGCATATCAACACTAAAATACATGGTGCAGATGATTTTGTAAATCGGCATATTTAAAATCCCAATCGCTTTGATTGATATACATTATTTTTCAAAATAAGAAATATTTTTACATGTAATTATTTCTAAAATTTCTTAGTTAATAAAGTGCATGCTACTTATCCATCATTATAAATATCCAGAAACCATTGTTTATTGTTGTATAAATTTGTATTTGAAGTAGCTAAGGTTTTATTTCTTTCTGTAAAGAAATAATTAAGTTTAGTATTTCGAAAGTTTCTGGTGCAAACTATAAATATTTTTTTTATTTCTGTTAATAGCTGCATTAGCTTCTGAAAAATTGTAAAAAAAACTGTAAGTTTTCCTAACAAGGATCAAAAGTTGAATGAATTCATTTGATGATATTACGCTGGAAAAAGTTGTCATTAGTTTTTTAATTTTATCTTTATTTTAATTTGATATTTGTTCCCGATTAAAGTATTTCTAATAGACCTAATATTACACTAACATTTTGTTAGACAAAATTTGATAAAAAAATTAAGAATTAAACGAAATATTTGAAAATAGTTTTGAACTTTTCAGAACACTCTTCTCTACGCAAATAATTAACAGTACGTTTTTAGGTGGAAATATCCAAACGTTAAAATTATAAAAAAAAGTTTAAAGCATTTCATTAGTCGATAGAAACGAATTTAGTCGATTAAAACTAATTTTATTTAGATTTATGGCTTAGTAATACAAATTCATATCAAGGTTCTACAAGAGATAGTTCAAAGTAAATAGATAATTGCTATCCGAAAATGAATTTATCTACATTATTTGAAATACAATCCTGTGTATAAGGCAATAAAGAACAATAGAGAAAACGAATGCAAAGATGAAATCACTCTTTTCGTAATATTCTTTCTAGGGACAGATTTGGTCTACATTAACTTCATTTCAATATAACACAATATTCTGAAGTGCATTGATTGATTTGCAGTTTACAAGTATTTATCAGGTACGATGATTTTATTTATGAAATCCTACTTTCGAGACATGTATGTTATCTATCATCAGTCGTATTTTTGATAAGATATATTTTTGATAAATATACGCTTTCAAAATATAGTAGTTAGTCGTAAAATATGCCTGAGCAACAGGAAAGTGTGATTTATTTTATCCAGTAATTAGTTCTGTATGAAAAATTTCTACGTCGATAAGTAATTGAATAAGTTATTTACAGGTCTGTTATTAGCAAATGTGACAGAGCTGGCAAACATGATAAAAATAAACGTATACTTGCTGCAAGGCATTGTCGTATATATTAGTGCCGTTACAATCCTTTTATCACCACAACAGTCAAGTGAAAGAAGAAACATAAAGGTGAGCAGCAATCACAATTAATACTTAAATAAATTCGATGTAAAAGGTAATCTTACAGGCTACACATTTTACCGTAAATTGAAAAAGTTATTTGAAATAAACTTAAAATATTGAATTATAGTATTAATTATAATAAAAAATAAATGATTTTGTTCCATTCTTTAAACTTTTAATTCTAAATCAGGATAAACAAAATAGGGATTATTTTGTATATTTCACTCTGCTACATCATCATAAAATCAATTATATCACAAACAAAAACATTTTGATAATGCTTGCAGAAGATAACAAAATAAATATATTTTCTAACGTTGATTCATCTCCGAAATTAAAAATTATCTACAATAGTGAATTATATTTTAATATATTTCAATGACTACTGATATCTTATTCAAGATCAAAATAATAATGTTCTTTGTAACAAGTGATATTTCTCTTTGCCATGATGATTTGACATTCATAAAACAAAAAATCATGTAGCCAATAATATAATCTTTTCAGTTGTAATTTTCTGAAGTAATTGTAATTTTTTAAAGATGCTAACAGAGGTTAGCGAAATATCAAATAAAATTTTTCTCCTTCTTTGATCCAGCTCCAATAATTCTTTATCAAAAAATAGATCATTATCAACTATTTAAAATAATCTATTCGGTAGTTTTTCAAAATTCTGCTAATAAAATTCTGCTAATTCTTCTATATATATATATATATATATTCAACAACAGATATCCGACATTTGACTTTAAACAACTTATTATTGAAATATTCCACATAAGTTTATTTAAAAATATGAAAAGTAAAACTAAATAATAGAAAAATAATAAATAATAATTTAAAAATTTAAATGCAAGAATAAATAATCAAAATTAAATCAGCATTAGTAATACACAGTAAAACTGTGTAAGTAATAAATACTTGATTTTAAAATTTGATATAGTTTAAATGTCAACCATTAAACTGGGACAAGTGGCATTCTTCGTATTGCATAAGCAATGCATTTGTCAAAATACTTATAGATCAGGCTTTGTAAGACTGTAGTGTCGTTGCAGCAAGACAGAGAATAGTAGCATGCACTTTTAGATATATCTTTACCCACACTTTTATCTTAAAATTCATTAAAGACAATGGACAATATGTCTTTAATGAATTGAAGACAATGGACAAATTTGTGATACGTAAAATATTGTATGTAGATATCAAAAGGCGTATTTGTTTCGGAAATAGTATATAAGACAATATAAATTGTCAGATAATGTTTCTAATTTTTTATTAAGGTATTTTTAATAATGATTACAACTATTTAAATGATGAAAAATATAGTTCAAAATAACAAAAAGATAATTTTAATTTTGGAATAATGAAAAATTATTTATTATGAAAATAGTATAAAATTTATTAAATTTTATATTATATGATATAAATCAAATTGATAGAACAGCAATTAGGCATTTTTTATTACAAATGTATGTATTATAATAATTTAGTATGCCTGTACAACTCAGATTGGCGAACACTGAATATACGTCATATACTATTTACAACAAACATTAAGAAATTTTAATAATTATAATTATTATTAATTAATTTTAATTTTTTATAATATTAATAATTAAGAAGCTTTAATAATTTAAATTGACAAATTATTGATAATTTATCTGAATATTTATTAATTAATACAAAATATTAACCCTAATTAAGAAGTATTCTTAATTTTTCTTAATTATTTAATCATTAATTATTAATAATTAATTACAAGGTAAAAAATAATACAAGCCAGAAGCTTAATAGTATTTATCGTATAGTTATTAAGACGACATTAAAAACGCGTTTAATAATCAAAATTAGAGTAGTATATACATTCGTGAGACCATACTGAATATCGTTAAATGAGTTTATGATTCCTGATGTTACAAATATATAACGAGATGCAATATGCTTAACGTGATATTTACGTTGCAAAAATCGATTATTTCTTGATTGATATACATGCCAATTAGCTAATTGTTACCTCATTATAAGGTAACAATTAAAAGATAAATAGAATAAATTTGCTATTTATATTTTTATTGCAAATCTGTGTTATTTATCTTTGTAATTTATTGCTATTCTATTAGAATACTTTATTGTATTTCGACGGCTTCTATTACAAACAAATAAATCATCCGCAATCAATTTATATTTGTCATGTTTTAAGGATACTTGGATTAAATCTATAGATCTCGGTGAAGGATCGCAAAAAGGTAACGTTTATTGATAAATTAAAGAATCATCTTCATATGCAGGATAACAAAATAAAAGTTAACTATTGTTAAAAATATATTAGTTTTCGACATATTTTATAAAATAGTTAAATATAATTAAATATTAATTTGTTATTAATTTATAATTATCCAAATAAAGTTAATTATAAATTATTTTGAATAATTGGATTACTTTTTTAAATCCTACTTTTTAGGTCCTGGTGAGTGAATTATTCGTGATGAATACTCTCATCAGTGTCAATTTCTAGTACATGTATGTGTACTAGAAGGACTTATTGAGCTGTCTAGAGGTGCTGCACTTCAATCCGGTCGTGCCGCAGCCCCCTACTGATAAGATTCAAAAGTCAAAACAGCATAGAGTCAGCTTATGCTGTTTAGTCGTCCCGATTCCTTCAATCAGGATAAAAACTAATTATTAAAAAATAAATTTAATTATAAATAGGTGTATATTATTAAATAAATAGAGTTAACACTAAATTACGAGTTAATTTATAATTAACTAAATATATATAATTATTTATGATAACTTAATTAGCTTTTGATACAACTTAAGTAGTGGGCATATTAATAACAAAATTTTATATTTCGATACAAGCCAATTAGAGCGAGTCTTTGAAGGTTTACAGTTTAATGTATTAAACTTATAATTAAAAAATCGCATGAGCATTCATACATGCCATATTATATTAAATATAGAACATTAAATAATGAAAATTTAAGAATTTTCATAATATGTAATGATATTAGTTTTCTTCAAAATCATTTGAATTAACAGATACATATTTTTAACTATATTACTATAAAAATAAAATCAAACAGAAAATAGTTAAATATATAAATAAAAAATATCATTGAAACTAAATTTAAACTCTTAAGCGGAAACATTTTATGGATGGATTATAAATATTATACTTTGTATTAGAATAAGATGCTAGATAAGAAAATTTCATAAACATTGACTTTTATTTAAAATTTTAGACTGATATAAATTATATAAAATTTATTTATTGTTTATAATTTAATTATTAAATTTTTATTTATCAATTTTTTTAAATTTATAAATAGTATAAAATACGTATACTCATTGAGCTGATGTGATATGTAGATATATAAATATATATTTATACTATCACTATTTATATACTAATACTATTTATAATAATATATATTAAATAACTAACTACAAAGCCACTTTAAATAACGACGTTTCTGCATTTTTAGACTGTTCGAGTTATAATGAGATAGTTGTAAGTTCAGGGAGAAATAAGATATTTAGTAAAATTTAAATACTTAAAAATATACGAAAATAAAAGAAACAAATATATATAATTGTAATATTGTATATCATCATATATGCTATGATAATACATGATATCATATATAACATATAATGAAATATTATATAACATCATATAATGTTATCTCATTAACATTATATGTTATGTGATATAACACAATTAAAAATAAATTTAAGTAGAAGCTATTTACGGGTGAATAGTAAATAATATACTCAGTGCTAGAATACAATATCACTCGAGAAAATGACAACACATAAGAGGAAATGCATAATTAGATAGATATGACATCAATGCCTTTTAAGTTGATGAACTTCTAATCGTTACTCAAGCACATGTTATATAAACTACTTATCAATATATAAAATACTAAGTTACCGGAAAATGGTTTTAAATATTCTGTTGATTTCAATTTTTAAAATTTATTTAGGGTATTAAAGATATGAATTTTTCTACTAAACGATCATGTTCATATACTGATTTCTTGTTATGCCTAATTCATCTACATTTGTCTAGCGTCTTAATGGTGTTTTATCCAATCGATAAAACACAACGTAGTTACAAAAGTTGAAATAGGTAATGTTGACTTATTTCAAGTTACAGTGGACAATGTTTGTTTTTGTAATTTTTATTAATTCAAAATTAAGAACTTTCATAAAGACAGCGAGCTTTTTAATGTCCGAAGATATTATATAGTTATAAGTTAAACTTAAATGATTTATTACGGTTGCAGTCCATAAAATTCTTCCGAAATTTTGAATTATTAATAACAAACTCAAGAACTTAAAAGAGCGATGTATTTAAATAAAGAATTATTAAAGAGATCAAAGAAAAGAGAAATTTTTTATTGATATTTCGCTAACCTCTGTTAGAATCTTCAGAAAATTACAATCTGTTGCAATTACAGCGTGGCCGAATGGTGGAGGCGTGTGCATTGCAAACTCTATGTACGGGGTTCAAACCTCGAGCATGCACTCTCTATTGACTTCTCTGTAAGCACACGTCAAAGCCACAAGATCGTGTTGTCGAAAGACGTAGGGGCACCCGATGATGAAGCGGGACCACTCTTCATTACAGAAAATTACAATCAATCGTAATTTTCTGAATATGCTAACAGAGGTTAGCAAATATCAATAAAAAAATTTCTTTTTTCTTTGATCTAGCTCCAATATTTGTATATCAATAATGGATCGTTATCAACTATTTTAAAATGTTATATTTAAATGTTATGCGGTAGTTCTTAATTTAGAAATTAATTCCAATGCACAGCGTATATTATCAATTAAGAAGGAATTTAATGTTGGTATAGTGTTAACATATCTTTATTGGTATTTTTTAAATATCAAGTTAGGTCAACGTCAGTTTCATTGCACACAAATATATGTTATTATGTTTCAATGATAATAACTCAAAACGTAAATCCTAAAATACTACGAGGCCCTATTTCTTATACATCACATTTGCTTCGGGTTGGCCATTTTGGTCAACCTATAAAGCGCTATCTAGCAAAAATTGAACCTACAAGCAAATATAAATATATGGATAAATCAAATCAGCTAACTAATTCTACGTATTTAATATAATTATAATAAAATAAACAAAGCATAACAATGCTAAATCAAAATTTAATAATTAAATAATAAAATTAATAATTTTTATAAGATTTTTTATAATTTATATCAAGTTAAAATAAAAAATTGAAATTTAAAATAAAATCATTTTTATGAATAGACTAATAAATAACAGACGTTGTATCAGAATAAGAATTAGAGGTCATCAGGAGGAACTGCTATGCTATCAGGTTTCGGCCCCTAACTCCTCTACCCAACATAGCAGCGGGGCCAAATACATGCTAATGATGTATTTCCTCTGAAATAACTATCTAGTATCTTATTCTAATACAAAGTATATTATTTATTATCCATCCATAAAAATTTGCCACTTAAGAGTTTAAATTTATTCTTTATATTATTGTGTTGATTTATATATTTTACTATTTTCTGCTTGATGTTATTTTTATAGTAACCTAGTTTAAAATATGTATCTATTAAATTATTTAAATGATTTTGAAAAAAGCCAATATCATTACATATTGTTGCAATTCTTAAAATTTCATTATTTAATGTATTATATTTTATATTATATGGTATGCATGAATGCTCATGCAAAAATATGTTTCTTGTAAATTTAAATATATTATCTTTACGATATAAATTAATAGTAGTTTTAATTGATGTCAATTTAATGTTCATATCTAGATATATACCTTCTTCATTATTAATATTGGTTTTACTTAGAATACGGCTACCTGGATAAATTTGTTCGCTTATTGAATAAAAATTACTAGAGTTAAATACATATTTATATATTTATATAATACATATTTTGTTTTACGACAAAAAGTCAACTTTATAATTATCGAGCTTGTCGAGTCACAACTCGTATGTTTTTAATTTTTATAAGTAAGTAGCCGTTAGGGCAGAATTGTGCTTGATTGTTTGTAAATGTAATACAAAACTGTTCGAATTACAAAAAATCAAATCAGCTAACTGAGTCTACGTATTTAATATAATTATAAAATAAACAAAACATAACAATGCTAAATCAAAATTTAATAATTTAATAATAAAATTAATAATTGTTATATAAGATTTTCTATAATTTAAATCAAGTTAAAATAAAAAAAATTGAAATTTAAAATAAACGTCATTTTTATGAATTGACTAATAAATAACAGACTTTGTATCAAATTGAATTAATAGAAGCCTTAAATATTTTGATAAATCAAAATTTTTTAACAGTAGGGAAATCTATATATAGACAAATAAAAGGAGTACCAATGGGATGTAATAGTAGCCCAATTATGGCTAACTTATTTTCAAGCTTTAAATAATATGAATTTATTCATAACTTTTCAAAAAAATAAATCTGAAATATAAACAGATATCAAATATATATTTTGATATATTGGTGATATATATGTATATATCATTATTTATTATTCATTATTTATGTATAATAAATAATATACTTTGTATTAGAATAATATACTAGATTAGTAAATTTCATCAGAGGAAATACGTCATTAGCACGTGTTTGGCCCCGTTGCTATGTTGGGTAGAGGAATAGGGGGCCGAAACCTGATAGCATAGCAGTTCCTCCTGATGACCTCTAATTCTTATTCTGATACAACATTTATTATTTAGTAGTTAATTCATAAAAATTGACTTTTATTTTAAATTTCATTTTTTTTATTTTAACTAGATTACAATTATATAGAAGCTTATATAACAATTATTTATTAAGATGCAAAAGTTAATAAGATCAAAAGCTGAGTTAGTTATTATATATTGTCAAAGCTTTCACCGCGTTACGGTTTCGTCAACGACTGATTGTATCATGTTTATCTCTAAACGTTTTTTGACATTATTCATAATTATTTGTTTTTATATATTGAAATTTTATTTAGCATTATTTTTAATTTATAAATAATATAAAAACGTATACATAGCTGATTTGATACTTTATTGAATTTGTGGTAGCAGTACACTACACATCATCACCAAGTCAAAAAGGTGGTTTGCTTATCAAAACGGTGATTATGAAGCACAGCTTGTATTTTAAACAACTATCACTAATACGCTTTACTAGTGTGAAGCATTTGAAGTGAAATAGTTCAACTGAAAGTAAAGTAATTAAACTTTTGTTCAACTAAAAGGTTTAAAAATTCAAACAATTTAACTAAAACAGTTGTTTTAAACAACTGTGTTATTACATTTTAACTAGCGTATTAAATTGGATATTATACTTGCCATTGATTTCTAAACATATTATAAAATGCGAATAAATTTTAAGACACAAACAACGATCAGAGTTAAAATTTTAAAATGCGAATTAATAATTTATAGTTTCCCAATATAAGTAGTGGAATATTTTATAGCATGTCAATAAACAGATAATTTTATACAAATCTTACTAAGTGGAAGAAAGGTAACAACTGTATTACTCTAGGCATAATAAGATAATTTAGAAGCTATTACAATCAATCACTATAAACGCTAAAAGTTAATTTACTGCATCATTATAATTACTAATCGAGTTTTAGATCGGCATTTTGCATTATCTGAATTGTCTATGAATATAAGTACGTTTTTTTAAATATTCAGGAACTATTTAAAAATTTAAAATACTGATAAGGATGGATACATTTCTAATAAGTACATACATTCAACTTATTTTGTTCAAAGATATTAATCTATCAATCTGTAAAGATGTTTTCGGAAAATATAAATACGTGAATCACTAATTTTATAATTATAATAACGTAAAAATTTAGCTTTTTTATTTATGAAGACACTAAGAAATTGTCCTGTGGTAAAACATTCGTGTAAAATGCAACTTTGAAACGTTTGAGGCTAGATACATATATAGCCTATACATAATAAATTAAAGATGTTGATTCTTTAAATAATTTTAAAGAACTAAAAGCGAAAAGTATTTTTAAATAATATAAATTCAATGTATTGCTTAGTTGTGATATTTTTTACTTGCTTCATTTAAAAGAAAGTAATATTTGATAATTGAAAGATTCATATTTTATCTAACAGATATCAGGTGTACGAATTATTTAACTGAAATAATCAGTAAAATACAAATAAAGTTTACCACATATTTAATAATTTTGTATTAAATTACATTTTTAAGCTCATTTATGTTGTAAATCGATTTATCGATCATTGATTTTAATCATTAATAAAATAATGAGTGCAATAAAATTTTCTTAGTTATTTAGTCAAATGTTCAGCAATAAACTGTTACATCTTCAGTATAAAGAATACACTGTAACGTCTTTTCAGTGTGTATTTTTATCCTTGAGAAAATAATAGTTTTGTCGTTAAATATTGGACTAAACTATTAAGTAAATATGTTTTCTATCTATCTTCATATAATCAATTACTGTTCGTTTGTAAATTCGCTTTATGCTATTATAAACATTTTAAGCACAAAAGTTACTGTAATAGTAGAACATATGTTTTAGCAGAATAAAATAAACAACTTTCAGATAATTGAGAACAATTAGATCAACTAACTGAGTCTACTTATTTTATACCATATATAAACAAAAAATAAAGATAAAAATAATAAATAATTATAAATTAGAATATATCTTAAATGATACTAGTCCGCGTGAAATACCATTCCTCATTATATGATTACAGAAATTCACGCGGATAGGTATCATTTAAGATATATTCTTATTTATAATTATTTATTATTTTTAATAGCAGACCCCAACTACTGCTAGTCATCCTCTGCATCCAGCAGTGGGAGGGATCTGGAACTGATGGGTCATTGTGATGACGAAATGGTTTTCTTTCGCGTCGGCTTATATGATTACAAAAATTCACGCGGAATGATATCATTTGAGATATTAATATTAGAATAAGTGAGCCGATATAAAGATGCCTGCGCTGGCATTTGCCAGTGCTTTTGCTAATGATCCTATTTGGTGAAGCAGTAGTGCTGGTTTAGCACTCTGTGAGGTTACTAGAGGTGTTCTAGTACCTCATACAATGATTCGTTTATTGCCGTTTGCTAGTCCTCTTCTGCATCCAGCAGTGGGATGGATATGGAAGTGATGAGTCATTGTGATGACGAAACGGTATCTATTACTGTTTTCGTTTTTCTTTTGCGTTGGGCTTATATGATTACAAAAATTCACGCGGAATGGTATCATTTGAGATATATTCATATTAGAAGAAGTGATCCGATAAAAAGATACCAGCGCTGGCATTTGCCAGTATTTGTGCTAATGATCCTATTTAGTGAAGCTTTAGTGCTAGTTTAGCACTCTATGAGATTACTAGAGGTGTTCTAATACCTCGTGCACATGATTCGTTTATTGCCGTTTGCTAGTCCTCCTCTGCATCAAGCAGTGGGATAGATCTGACACTGATGAGTCATTGTGATGACGAAACGGTATCTATTACTGTTTTCGTTTTTCTTTCGCGTCGGGATTATATGATTACAATTATAAATAATAAATAATATAAGATTTTATATAATTTATATAAAGTTAGAATTTAAAAAAGAAATGAATTTTTGTTAATTGACTAATAAATAATATATAATGTATCATAATATAAATTAGAAGTCATATTTAACAAGAACATTAGATGTCGTTATTGAACAAGAACATTAGATGTCATTATTGAACAATGACATGTTAGCACACATTAATTAAGTGTTAATATATGGAACAGACTTGAAAAAATAGACTACTATATGATATTTATATATAATATATAGAATAATATATTACGTTAGATAATCAATATGCATAAAAGGAAATACATAATTTGCATTTATTTGGCACTGCTATTATCTTGTGTCTAGAAATATGTTAGGAAACTTGATAACATGTCAGTTTACCAGATTACATGGAATATTATCAATTCGTAAATCAGAGTATAAGTATTTTATACATTATATATAAATTAAAAATAATGATAAATATAATAAATAATAATAAATAATTATAATCAAGAGTTATCTAAGATTTTATAATATATATTTATATAATGTTGGAATTTAAAAAATAATAATTTTTATTTTAATTCACTAATAGATAATATACGATGTATTATAATTAGGATCAGAGGTCATCAGTGAACTACCACAGGCCAGAACTCATTGAATAAGTGTTGATATATGGAACATGCTCTAGAATTTACAAACTAAATAGTTTGAAAATAATTGTTTACGTTACGTAAACAAAATCTAATGGAAATTTTGGTGCTCGCTAATATGCGCAGTACTAGTAAACAAATGAACGTTTATCCAGTACACATTGCATCCGCAAGGTCTAACGAATATGTGAATTAAATGCTGTCTAAACAAAGCATTTTAATTGTGATAATTAATAATAACCCCGAATCTGTTGTTAACGAAAACAAATAAAAAAATCCGATGCATGACTATGAACTAAATATATCACACGTTTTGCAATTTTTGAACCCAATATTTAAAAACTTTTGTCAAATTTGTTCTATATAATATTAGTAAAAATGTAAGTGGAACTTTCGAAAGTAAAATTTGATAAAATTGTAGAAGCTACCGTAATAAAAATAATTAGCATTTACATCGAATTCCAGAATAGTCTATAATTTAAAAGTTGATGGTAATTTTTTATATATTAACATTACAACTTACTCTTTGCATTACTTATATCATAGTACCATGACACAAAGTGCTTACATAATAAATACACAGCGAATAAAACACTTACTTTGTGGATAATTTACATTACAAATGTCAACAGAAATTTGTTATAGCATTCCAATATCGATATCAAAACATATTCATTGAGAAAAATATTTTTTCTGTCAAGTGTAATCGTTGTTTCCCAACTGGGGGTTTAGTTAACCAGAAAGTAATTATAATTACTTTATGAGTTATTATGATCACTTTGCTATGAGATATTATCATCGATACCGCACTGTTCTTTAAATAATCCATATTTTTGCTTATATATAGAATCATGTTTGCATTTAATAAATCACTAGTTTATATAACCACTAAGCTAACTGGAATATGTTTAAAATAAGTTACGAAATAACTTAAATAGCTTTAAGAGTTACGTTACAGTATAACGATAGAATCAGAAAATAAATCTGTACCTATTATAATGGAATCAAAATTATACAATAATCCTATACCATCTAGATGCATGTGCAATGCATTTAAATGTAGATTAAAACTCTTTTTAGGTTTATAATAATGGCATGGTTAAAGTTATAAAAATACGTTTTAAAAATATTAAAGGTGATAGAAATTAATGCTCATATAATCACTTTTTGTATACATTCCACAAAAGAATTTTTAGAACATACTAAAGTAGTAAATCTTCAAAATATAAATACGATTTAAATATGCTGTATACTGATTTAGATTTAGCTAGTATAAAATAAAACGTTAGGAAAATAAATTAACCTTATACTCGAAAATAGATATGCACACGTATCTTAAAATATTTACAACGCTTATCTAACAACATAAAAGCCTTAAATATTTTGATAAATCAAAATTATTTAAAAGTAGTAAGTATCATACATATTATATTAAGACAAATAATAATAGCTTTATAGTAGCTTTATCATAGTAGCTTTATTATAAATTACTTATTTTTAAGGTTATAGGAATATGGATTTGTTTAGAACTGTGTAAATAATAAATATAAACTATATAGAGATATGAAATATATGTTGATATATCGATGATTTATGTGTATATAACTCTAATAATTTATATTCAATCAATGAAAAAAGTTCTCCAGTTAGTCAGTCTAATTATCATTAAGAATAATTTCGACGATAAAGAGTATATATAAACATTAAAATCACATTACATAAAACAATTATTAAATAATATCGTAAAGATGACATTTTTAAATTTTTCAGAAAAACATTTTTGCATGGGCATTCCAGTATATTTATATAATACATTAAATAATGAAATTTTACGAATTATAATTTAAATTACCATAAACTAAATATAATACATTAAATAATGAAATTTTACAAATTGGCATAATTTGCAATGATATTGACAATCTTAAAATTTAGAAAAATAATTCATTAAAATAATTAAATTGAGACATGTTTTTAATTAGGATACTATAAAAATATAATTAATTAAAGAGATGCAGGTCGGAGAAGAATACAGTCTGGATCCTACACTTTTTCCTGGCTATTCAGAGGCATTAGCCACCCTTAGAACCACAGTGGGATCTCACTTCATACCGTCTACGGAGGGCGGTCAATCATCAACCTCACGCCTGATTGAAAATCTCGCCTCGACACAGCTGATACAATCATCTAGCGAAATGGATCGTGCCCGACTACATGCAGTGTCGTGTCCAAAAGCTGGGGCTTGGCTTAGTGCTGTACCAAATGCGGCATCTGGAACGGAATTAACACCCCCACAGTTCTGTATTCTAGTCCGCATGTGGCTTGGAATTCCTTTACACGAAAAGAATTATAGATGCGGCCGCTGCATGCGCATAGCTGATAAGGAAGGCATACACTCGCTAACATGCCAATACGGGGGTTACCAAGGACTGCGGCATAATGCTATTCGTGACGTGGTATTCGCAGCCGCACAATCAGCCCGGATGGATGTAGCTCTGGAAGTGCGAGGTATTATCCCGGACCTACGTGAACGGCCGGCAGACATCCTATTTTATGGGGATCCTCCCCATGCAATCGACTTTGCAGTCACTCACCCCCAACAGACGGCATACCGTCGCTCAGCTGCTAACGCACAGCTCGCCGCCGCTACATCGTACGCGGCTAATGTTAAAGACCGAAAGTACAAGAGCAGGGTCGAAGCAGCGGGGTATATATTCTCAGCCGCTGTAGTGAAGTCGTTTGGGGGATGGAATGAAGAGGGAAACAGGGTCATTAAACGGGTTGCAAATAACATAAGCCGGACAATCGGAGTCAGATACGCCGTGACGATCACGCATTTATACCAGCGCATATCCATTGCAATAATGAGAGGCAGCGCCAAAGCAATGCTAGCGTCACTTGACCAGATCCCAATATCGACATTTGATGGTGGACACCAGGAAACATGTGAACCCGGGAAACGCCTCTTCGAGCCAGACTCTTGTGCTTCGAGCCGAACTCGTGATGTGATGGGACTACTGGTTTGCAAAGACAACAACAAGAACCATGCCCCAATGAATGAGTACGACGAAATAATTCCCGTGTCATGCATGACTGAGATAGTGCACCAAATTCCCGATACACTGCCAATAATCCAGGCCAGCCCGATTCCTAACATACAAATAATGCCCCAGCAACCTATCCAAACGATCATGATCATTGAACAGCCGCGTACGACAACTGCGAAGATCGATATCGACAATGTTGAGTATTTTCCTGAGCATGAACGAGAAACAATGGGACCGAAATTTGGTGGAGCAATTGAAAAGTGCTCACGATGTGGAACCACAGTGTATGCTGCGGAAAGAATTGGTGCGTGCAGTTCGCAATGGCACGAAAAGTGCTTTAGATGTAAAACTTGCAATACAACGTTGACTTTGGGTACATATAAAGATCAGGATGGAGAAATATACTGCAAAGGTTGCTTCGCCGATAAACTTCTTCCACACGACAGAAACCGCAAACAGGCCGAGGAGGAAATGAAAGGCCAGCAAGCAGCTGTAATTCAGTAGTTTTTGTAGCTAATGAAAATATTTCCAAAATATTAAACAGCAATTGTAAAGCCACAAACCAAATTTGCATATATTAATTAAAGAGTGTCAAAAATATATAAATCATATTATTTATATTTATTATTAATTAAATCATGTTATTATTAAATACTATTAAATTGTATTATTCAATTTATATATAAATTTGTACATTTTGTATATAAAAATATATACAAAAAACATGTAAATCAACAAAATATTATTAAAAATAAATTTAAAATATCAAGTGGAAAATCTTTATGAATGGATAGTAAATAGTAAGGTATTAGGATAAATAATCACATTACATTAGAGAAAATTCATCATTATAATGTATTTGGCCTGGTATATTATGGGTTAAAGAATAGCGACTGTAGCCTTATAACATATAGAAGATTATATACAATCTTCATCTTAATACATTATATATTATATATTAATCTGTTCATAAGAATTTTAAGTTGTAAAAAATATTTGATTAAAAATATGAATTATAGAAAATTTTAAGATTGCTTACATTTGTACATTTTATATATGGTACAAAATACATACACAAAGTTAATTGCTATGATTTAGCTGTCTTATCAGAAGCTCCATATATAAATAAATGAGTTCACTAGATTTAAGTGGTGAACAACTAAGCCCGTTTATTATATAACTTGTATATATAAGATACAAGCCGAAGGTAGTTAACAATATCTAGTAACATATATTCATATGTGTTGATAGAATCGGAATCTATGGTTTTTGAAGACACTAATATAGATAGTAAAGTTATTAAATTCGAACTGGATTAGAAGCAAATTAATTTATTAAAAAATTCCCGACGTTTTGAAGTTATTTTACTTCTTTAAGTGTAATTCGTTCTCTATTGCACTTGAAGAATAAGTATAATAACTTCAAAACGTCGTGCAAGATTATATAAATTAATTTGCTTCTAATCCAGTTTATATTTAACAAAAAATATAGACAAAATATCTATTTTGGGCCATGGATCAGATTTTTAAATTTTATACCTAAAATTGTTTCTATTCGGTTTAACTAAAAATAATAAACTATTTTATAAAAAAAATCAAGTTAATCCTATAGCTAATTGTAGAAAAAATTCGTCGTGCACTATTAAAATATTAATTTGCTTCTAATCCAGTTTATATTTAACAACAAAAATATAGACAAAATACGTATTTTGGGCCATGGGTTAAAATGTTTTCGCCACAATTGTCGAAAAAATTGAACTTTAACTTATTTATAATTTTTTATTTGTCCAATAATGTTTTCAAAAACTTCGTTACATGTAACTATTATATGTTGTATCACGTGCAGTTTTTAAACGCAGATTCCAAAAATATATTTTTATAGGTATATCGTTGAGTCTTTGTTGACAAATGGATCTATTATTGTACATGTGTATACATGAATAAGCAATTACAGTCTGAACAGAGTATGACACCTTTACGCATACATCACAGTTTAACTTATTCGAAAATCAATTGTGGCAGTCTTATAATGTTTGTATAAGTTAGTTGAAAATTGAAAAGAATCTAAACGGTCGAAAGCTTGTTAATAACATAAATCGTTTCCTTGAGTCTATAATATATATAGAGAGACTATGAGATATAGTCTATAAATCTATATCACAATTACGAGATTGTGATTGTCTTAGTCAAGGTGAGTTGAAATTTTACAACACGTTTACCAAATACTGCGTTTTTACACATAAGTTTGCAATAACTGCAACCTCAGGTGTAGTATAGTACATACAAAAACTACAATGTCATTTCATTTTTATATGGGTGATTCTATTTATTTTACAAAATTATAATTTACTAAATAAATTTAACTTTTTTCACTCTTAAAATTGTAAAAATCATCAAAATATCGATGCGAAGCTTGCCTATTGTCATCCCAAATTTATTTTCTACTTCCGACTTCCTATTTTTAATTCAAACACAAATATACGAATTCAATTAAGTCAATTATATCAAATGTATACATATAGTCAAAGTACTTATATTTACAACTAAAAATTAAGCTGACAAAATGTATTGAGCGAGTAACGGGATTCTAAATAATATTGGGTTATTATCGAAAGGAAGGAGAAACCTGTAAGAATATCTAATTATTTTCTCAGCTTATATATTAATTAGAAGTAAATATGCATATATAGTGTTCATATGCATGATTTTACTTATATTTATTGTATTAATTTTATGATCGAATATTATATAGAATTTTAAGACAGAAATTTTATGTCTTTGATCAAATATTCCGCTGGGGATTTCGGACCTTTGGAAAGGTGTGCTAGAAGCATTTTAAAATTTACGGGGAGGTAAGGGGGAAAGAGAAAGCAGGAAAAGGGAGGGGATAAACGGAAAGAGGGAAATAATGAATAGGAAGAAGGGATGAGAAGAGGGAAAGGGATAAATGGGAAGTGAGCAAAGGTGCTTTTTATTTTTATAAATGAATTTTATTTTTAACATTTTTAAGCATTGAGTGTATGGTAATGTTAAGAATATTATGATATTTATCTCTTGTGGTTTCACAATGAGTCATAAATTAAAAATAAAAATAGTTCCTTAAAATAGTTCCAATGGGGAAAAGTAAGTTGATTACTGCAGGGGAAATATTGTGTTGATACGGAATTTCGAATTTATAATATAAAAGTGATTAAATTGAAATTCAATGATTTTTAATGAAAATCATTAAAAGATGCTTTTGTCTAATATTCTAGAGTTCTTCGGTAGCTAGAAGAAACACAAGGATGTTGAATTTCAACTAATAAAGAAAGAAAAAGAGAAAGTATGCTGAATATACTTTAATTCTTCTGTAAAAACATAAGCGTATGTTAAGAGTAAGAAAGAGCCGTATGTACAATTAGAAAATTATCTGTTCAATCACACGTCTGTCATAGCAATTAATTTATACCTTAAATTAATTGAATAAATACTTAGGTTGTATAATCATTTAATAATTGCTAAAAGTATGCTATTAAAAACAACATTGGAGTTTATTAAATATTTTTCTAAATAATCCAAAGGTGAAATTTTAAAGCAGTGATCCTCTCAGGGGAAAACTAGGCATTGATTCGATACATTTCGAAAACTTAAGGCATTGATTCAGTGATCTGTAATGTATGCTTATAACCTAATATTATGTTCAAAATTGTAATCGCTTATTCATAAGCGCACATACAATAATATAATATATGCATTCGATCACATTTATTTCCCTAGATACAATTAATATTTACAAATAATAATTAAACATTAGTACAAAAGTAAGCAAGCATTGCATTTTGTCAGCAATGCAAAAAATATTGGTTGCACAGCCGATATATGCACTATTCACAGTCCACACTGTGAATGATGCATATATATATTATGTAATATATGATGTATTTAGGAAGCATGTTACTTATCAATATATTCAGAAGTAAATTCAGACAAAATAGTAGCTGATTTAGTCAGAAGCTAGTAATTTAATATCTACAATTATATTGTCTATTTATAATATAATACGTAAGTTACTTATTCATGGACTACGAACACTCTTCACTAGGCATTGGTAGGACCGACAATTTCGCGTTGATGCAGGCATCGGAGATCGTTTACAATGTTCATTTGTTAATCGAATTGTTTTACCGTTGATTACTGATACGCATGTCACCCTTCGTCGCTGTATACCTATTCCGCAGTTATTTGAACACTAAATGTACGCAAATGCTTTAATTTAAAAATTAAAACTAAATATCATTTTAGAATTCTATCAAAAATACAGTTTAAAACAATCAACGGGAAAAGAAATTAAACGAGGTAAAAAATGTCAATTTTATAACACACGTTCGAATAAGAATATTTTGATAAGCAACACAAAAAATGGAATGCGTTAAGCTAAAATGTGAACCAAATTTGTAAACGTATTTACACACTTGTTACATTTACAGTATAATATTTCGATGTTTGTGAGAGATAACGCGGTATCAATTTTAGAAACATCAAATTCCATTTTCCAATTTTATAAGCGTATAAGTTTTAAATTTTATTATAAATGATAGTAGAATGTTACATTCGCAATATATGTACTGAAATCAAGTATGCTTGTTTTTACAAAAAAAACATGAAATCATGAAATAACTTTTCTGTATGTTTTAAGCTAAAAGTATTTTATTACATTAAGCTCGCCACTCAAATTTTTACAAGAGTTACTATTCGAAAATTAGTCTCCTTATAGAATAGAAGAATTAATCGAAAATCTACACATTTAATCGACAATTTCATTTATTATAAATTGAAATAATTTAAGTATTTCAATAATACACTGCTGAAATAATTACTTATTTTAGATTACTAATTTTAGTTTTTACTTGTATTTTGATACCTACATTAGCAATAATAATTAAATAATTATAAATCATAATTTATTCCTTATAATTTAAAAAATTTATTATTCAATAAAGAAAAATTAAATTAGAATCATAATAAAATCATTCGACAATATTTTTTTATTATATTTTATGAAAATTAATATTAATATTAATATTTTAATATAAAGTATATTATAATATAATATATTATATTAATGATTACTTTATTAATATATCGTAACCTTAATAATATAATAGACAGCTTAAATCGTGTACGGATAAAATAGACACTTTGAAAACACCTTTTTAAGTAATTTTACCTTCATCCACAAAGATACTTTCCATTTAGGCGATAATTGTAGATTGCAAGTTTTCAAAAGAGTTTCTTTGACATCAGAATAACAATATGTGTCATTCGTTATCGATCCATCAGTGGCCGCACAAAATACTTGTCTTGATTGGTATCCGATTGTTTGATATATAGTTGCATTACACTAAACGTTTTTATTAAATTTTAATGTAAAAGTATAATTCCGCTATTTTCAAAGGAATGGTAACAATCTGGCTTGTTTGAAATCGTTACAGGTAATTAAGAAAAACAATGCACACTGGAATTCTTTAAACTTCTAATTGTTTAAGTGTAATTTTCAATTATCTAAATGCATTTTAATAGTCTAGTCGATTCAATGCTCCCAGATTGTGAAAATATGGTAGTTTGTTGACTATTTATTTATTTTTATATTTTAGAGTGTTTAAAAAATACCTTTTAGTATTATGGATTTATTCAAGTGCATTTCATGGAAAACAATACATAAGGCCTACGTTTAATTATTTTTTACAACACAGCTTATTGGTACCTGCCACATTCTCACTTGAAATGCAAATATACAGTTCAACAGAGATAGACATTTACTGCAAAATAAATAATTGTAAATCTGGTGAAAACGCATTTGTGGGCAAAGAGACCGATAATTTCTCTACAAACAGTTATTCTGTATCAAATAATAAATTATATTATACTAAATACATATACAATATATAAGTTTGTATATTTAATTATATAATTCTATATAGAAAATTTTATCTGTGAACATATTTACTCAGAAAACTAAAAAACTGTATATTACATTGTTTTAAATAATTTTACAATAATTTAGTGATTAAAGTTCTTATTATTTTGAAGCAGGTTAATGATGATAGCAAATAAATTTATTAATTTTTAATATTATGATTGTATTTGCTAACGTCATCAAACAAATACAACACTGATGATGATAGCGGAAGCAAAAACAAAATAATAATAAATAATAAATGTATTTTAGCAAATACATAATAAATTTGCATCAAAATTAATTTATTACCTAGCTTAGTTGACTTGGTCCAAAATAAAATGCTTAAGAAAGAAATCGAAACTATTTTAAAGGAAAATAATCTTATATTGAAAAGGTACATATAAAGGTATATATAAAGGTATATTAAAAAGGTACATATTTTGTGTTAAAATAATCTAATTTCATTAAAGAAGGAATCGCGTTGTATTTTGGTTCTTAAACCCCGTATTTATCGATACAACAGAAGAGAGAAGCTAAATGAAACGCAAATTATATTACAATCTAGTCATTAAAATTAAGGTTTAAATTTAATTGATATTTTTATTAGATAATAAAAAAAATTAATATTATTATTTTTATTCATCATTAATAAATAATCATTAAAGTAATCAATTTATAAGTGATAAGTTATAAATTATTAAATTTGATTTATAAATTTTTGTGTTAAAACTGTAATCTTAGAAGTTAAAATTTAAAATCTTTTTATGATTTAAATATTTTAATAAAAATTTGTTTTATCTTGTTCTAGTTACATACCAGCTTTTATAAAATAGTCGGAATAATTAATTCACTAAAATTAATGTCTAGAACATTCTACTAAAGCGCAAATTGCCTAGACATTATGATAATTACTTATCATAGCGAAGTATATTTATATAATATATAAATATAGATATTAATATGATTATAAACATAAATATAATTATAAAATATATTATATATTTATATACCGGATGAAGAATATTTACATATTTATACGAAATGTCCAGTGAACATTCGTATAATAAGAACGGAATTAAAAAAATCGGTGTGTGGTGGATTCGAATTGCGAATTTACTTACCGCCCACACCAAATATAGAACACATTAATTGTGTAATTTGGGATAACGAGTCAAATAGAAACCAGCATTTCTGCGACAAGGAATCAGCAGAAGCAGTTAAGCTATGAAACACGAAATGTAGGCGTGGGCTCATTGCTGATGAGGTCCACCCACGCTGATTGTAGTGTATAGTGATGCTGATAGGATGCAAACAACCACACGAGGATAATATCAAACCGACCAATTAAGGCTCGTGTATGCAATATTCACAATAGTAAAAAGACAGCTTACGGTTTACTGTACAGTGAACATTTCGTATAAGAACGGAATAAAAAAAATCGGTGTGTGGTGGATTCGAATTGCGAATATTCGTTACCGCCCACACCAAATATAGAACACATTAATTGTGTAATTTGGTATATAAGCCAAATATAAGCCAGCATTTCGGCGACAAGGAATCAGCAGAAGCAATTAAGCTATGAAACACGAAATGTAGGCGTGGGCTAACTTCTGATGAGGTCCACCCACGCTGATTGTAGTGTATAGTGATGCTGATAGGATTCAAACAACCACACGAGGATAATATATCAAACCGACCAATTAAGGCTCGTGTATGCAATATTCACAATAGTAAAAAAGACAGCTTACGGTTTACTGTACAGTGAACATTTCGTATAAGAACGGAATAAAAAAAATCGGTGTGTGGTGGATTCGAATTGCGAATATTAGTTACCGCCCACACCAAATATAGAACACATTAATTGTGTAATTTGGTATATAAGCCAAATATAAACCAGCATTTCGGCGACAAGGAATCAGCAGAAGCAGTAAAAGGACCGAAACACGAAATGTAGGCGTGGGCTCACTGCTGATGAGGTCCACCCACGCTGATTGTAGTGTATAGTGATGCTGATAGGATTCAAACAACCACACGAGGATAATATATCAAACCGACCAATTAAGGCTCGTGTATGCAATATTCACAATAGTAAAAAAGACAGCTTACGGTTTACTGTACAGTGAACATTTCGTATAAGAACGGAATAAAAAAAATCGGTGTGTGGTGGATTCGAATTGCGAATATTCGTTACCGCCCACACCAAATATAGAACACATTAATTGTGTAATTTGGTATATAAGCCAAATATAAGCCAGCATTTCGGCGACAAGGAATCAGCAGAAGCAGTAAAAGGACCGAAACACGAAATGTAGGCGTGGGCTCATTGCTGATGAGGTCCACCCACGCTTATTGTAGTGTACAGTGTTGTTGATAGGATGCAAACAACCACACGAGGATAAATCAAACCGACCAGTGAAGAATAGCGGCTCGTGTATGCAATATTCACAATAATATTTATATATTTTTAATGCACAGGTACGTTTCGTGAATTTGAATATTTTATCTCTCGATAGGTATTTTAATGTGAAATAACTAAATATGAAAACATTACGCTTTGCAGTAAACATATTGGTATATCATGCAATAAGTATATTTCTACAGTGAATATTTTAAAATTTAAAATGCAGTATTTCATATTATATTTTAATATAATCGTTCTAATTATTACTTAAATGATAACATTTTAAATTTATGACTTAAAAATAAAAAAACGAAACAAATTACTCAAATAAAAATTTGTTTACTTACTACTGACCAATCTGAGTACATCCACTTGCCGCATGGTGGAGCTTGATTACATAACTCACTATACTGTGGCTTAGGATTAACACAATTAATATCATCTACAACAACTTTATCACTTATTCGAACACATGATATTTCTAGATTCTTTGTCGATTGGTTTCCACACACTGGATTACACTATCATGAATGAATATGCAAATAGATTTTTATAAATTAATATTTAATAAAACAAGATCATGATTGTGTACGATTCATAAAGATCACAATTCTACACATTATATTGATGCATCATATTCTTATATAAGATTTCAAAATAGATTTTTAATGAATTAATACATGTTTCTAACAATCATTTTTATTATTAAAAATGGCTCTCATTTCTCTAACTGAATTAAAAATATAAATTTTAATGACATTAAAATCTTCACTGCAGATGTTAACTGTTTATCCACAATTATTTCTTTGTAAGCTACAATTGATATTTTAGTAACTAACAGTCAGGTAGATTGAACTCTTGATAAAATGACTGAACAAATAACTATGTGAAGCAGTTTTGTTTTATATAATTGTTTGGCTTTGTCATGTAGATGATGTTTTTATTGTCCGCAAAAGAAATGTTGATGGCAAATATTTGTTAAGAGAATTAAAATCTAAAGATCATTCTATACAATGGAGAATTAGTAGAGAAAATAATACTGTTTTATCTTAGATGATTAGTTTTAAAAAACTGTGACGAAATTTATCAAACTAAAGTCCTTAAAAACAGGAGTATTAGCTAAGATTGCGTTTTGGAATTCTTATATTCCTAAAAATGGTTAATTGTATCGACAATATCCTTTTTTATATATCTAAAAGTATTCACTCTAATGACAAATCTTTAATAAATAGGAATTATATTATTAGAATTATTTTAATGAAGTGTGGTTTTCCTGAATGGACTATAAATAAATCTTACCACAAAAGTAATGGTATGTTAAAAGAAAAGGTATTATACCCGTAAACAGATAAAAATATTTAGTAATCCCTTATATAAATGAAAAACAATTTATTAATTAAGTTTATATATTACAATATATCTAGATGATTTACTCTTGATGCTTTAATTCATAATAAAACGTTTTGCCCAAATTACATATATTTAAGCTAAAACCTAAATTCAATATATGTTCGGTAGTATATAAAATTACTTCTAATAGTTTTAATCGCTCATATATTGGTCAGACAGAACATGGATTGGAAAAACGTATCGCACAACATAAAAGGTACTTTACCCATAAAAGGGTTAAGTGCACTAATATGGTGGAAGCTATATCATATCATATACAAAATATAGACCATAAGGATAACTTTGAAAAAGCTTATATTCAATTATATGAAAATGATTGCATGCCAAGTATCATACAGAAGGCTAATTTTATTAAGGATACATTATAGATGATAATAAAGCTGATTTAAAATTAAAAGTATCATGTTAGTTTTCGATTAATTATTAATTTATAATAAGTAAGTAATTTTTTTTTAATCTGAAGTTTTTTAATTTTAATACAAGACAATTTATCTATTGTTTCGACATGTTTTTCCAACATTTTTAATTTGATTTTACTTTTTATTTTCAAATTTTTTTCTTTGATTTGCAGTTTCCATTTTACAATTTGCTATATTTAATTTTTTTCTTTTACTAAATTTAATATATCTTTATAACTTTTTTGTAGTTGCTTAATATTTTGTTTTGAGTTGTATTATAGGAAAATACCGAGATTTTATTTGTTAATGATATTTTTGTTTTTCTTTGATGTATTTTTCTTACAAATTTTGAGTATTTTGTATAGATTGCAAACTTAAGCCTTCTGTGGTTAAAAATACAATTTATAATTTTCCTGAAAATGATAGCATGAGCAATCGAAATATTGTGTGAATGTTTGGAATAAAACCAATTACTTCGTTCTTATAAATTTATTAAAATAAATCAAGACAATATTGTCTATTCTATACGAAATTACAACTTATACAATAAAATCTACTTCAATCGCTTAACTAAATACACCATTATCACTTGTATTTCAATAATATTAAATGTGTACGTAGTCTTATCAATTAAGATAGCTTAATTGATAGCTTTAATTAATTTAATTAATTGATTAGCTTACTTATTTAAACACATCTTTTTGAAGTTTCAAAACATTTATATCATTATTGGCTCGAGTTAAGGTTTCTATTAGTTGCTAAACATATTAGTTACTAACATAATATTGACATTGTACAATGTGGAACCATATTTGGACTAGAATCAGAGCATTTAGAATTATATATAATATATAATATAATTATTATATAATTATATTATATAATAATATTATTAATATTTATTAAATAAATAATTAATAAATAAAATTAATGTTCCTAGATGATATCGAATTATGATCGCAAATTTATTCATAAGTTTATTGTAATTCATATAAACTTTTATTTTATTTAAATTATGAAAACAAGCCTGACAGTGTTCTTTAAAACTTGAGAAAATAAAGTTTTGTAATAATTGAATGGGGACTAATAAGGTAGATAAAGAATAGGTTAGGCAAAAAATTTGTTTTAGTTTGCTGTAAGTCAAGTATATTTTATAAAATTAGGACTTTATAGCTTTCTAAAACATTTTTCCAAAAATGCTTAAAATATAAAGGTTGACACGTTGAATTAGTGTAACACGTAATTAAAATATAATACAACCGCATAATTTATAATTCATTCTTAATTCGAGAATGATAATGACAATTATAATTAAATGAATTAGCAAGACCTGAAAATACATTATTACTGGTATATAACTTTGTAAATACAAATGTATCAAAAGATTTTGCAGCTATAACCAATTGATATAATTAAAACCGATTGATATAATTTAAAAACAACATAATATTCATATAAACACACGATATTTTAGGCAGAAATAATTAAAAATTATACAACAGATATAATTATAAATTACAATATGTTTTTAATATTTAAGCATGCTAACCTCACTCCAATGCTGTGCTTCCCAGTTAAAACACGATTCAAGTTCGCACATTTGCCATTGTGATGGCCTTTTAGAAATATCACATAATCGATTAGCAACCACATGATCGTTAATTGCACAGGTCACAGAACGGAATTTCTTTGAAATTCCACATTGCTTTGAGCACTAAAATATAATATATAGAATAAAATCTAACAAAATTACATTTAGATCAAATACGAGTGTCGACTATGACAGCATGTTTCCACTTTTGCCTTTTTTAAATATCAAAGGTTGTAAAAAAATCATAAATACGATAGGATTAATCATAATATATTAATATCCTAACAGTTCTTTCAGATGACTTATAATTATAATTTTAAAACATGATATATTATATATTGATTGGTTTATAAAATACTGGGTAATAAGTATATTATAAATTTATTGTACAAAATATGTAGCCTCATAGTTAAGCTAATTTATAAAGAGGTGATTCAATGTCCATCATTCTTTTCATTCGAACACCGAAATTAATCTTCTAATTCAGGTGGTGCAATGTAATAATCATCAAAATTATTGTCTATACATAAATTACAGTAATTATCATTAAAGAACAACTTGCATCCTAGCGTCGTCCTTGCACCTGGAACCCTCGATAATTTCCCAGCAAAACCGGGCCATGTCCTGCCGCGTCGATTAAGGCGAACGCCCTAGCTGTGTGTTGGGTTTGTAAGGACTTGTTCATTGAATTGAGGTAGCAACGATTTAAGTACGCCGCTGATCAGCCTGTCGCAAGGTCTGTCACCAGGAGGGTGTCCGCGTTTAGCTCATCCCGCAGTTATCTTACTGAAAGGAGTTCCTAGAGGTACCACGAGGAGGAACTAACACCTCCCAAAATGCGAGATGACAAAATGCGAGAAGCCCGTCTTGGTTGGTTCGGCCACACTGAGTTCAAATGAAAAATCAATGGCGAAAGCAGGTCTGAATATACAAGCAGATGGTAAACGCCCGAAAGGTAGACCAAAGCAGCAATGGCTTGACACAGAAAACAAGGATTTGTAAGCTGCTCGATTGCACCCGAATCTGGTCCACATCCGTGCGATATAGGAGACGCGTCATTGAGAGTCGACCCCGCTTCCATACGGGATTAACGACTAAAGAAAAAGAAAATCATTAAAGAACAACAACAATTTCTTGACAAGAACAAATAATATACAAGATTTTTCTTGTCAACCACTGGTCCGTGTGCCGGGTCGTGGAGGCAGTGCATGAACCAAACTACTCCAGACATCTCGATCCTGGATGGCAAACAAGAGTTCTCTTTCAGATAGCCCAAAGCGGTCTTCGGCTAGTTTCAAGATTTGATCTGTCCACCGTTACCAAGGTCTACCTCGAGGTCTCTTTCCAGAGAGTCTGGTTACAATTAAGAAGTCCCAAAAGTTTGTATGGTTATAAAACAACATAAATATTATCTATGAAGAGGATACACAACTTTAGCTATATGTAATCATGTTATAAATACCAATCAAGACATTAAGTGGGGCAATGTGGAAAGTATTTGCTATGAAAACGACTTATCAAGAAGACTAATTAAAGAAACAATCTGCATCGCTAACTAATCTAATCCAATGCGTGGAATTAGCATTGGATTAGAATATAATCCAATGCGTGGAATAAATAGTGGTATATTTTGTTTTAACTGTTTGATTTTAAAAGACTTTGTGTGTTGAAAGCTTGCAATAGTAAAGAAATCTTTTTTCATATCGTCTATAAAACCATCATTAACTAATACTAATTAAATTGCACTGAAAAATATAATTATTCTGTAAGTTTAAATAATCATCACTATTAAATTACAAGGTCAAGTTATTTTAACTTGACCTTGTACAAACAAGTTATTTTAACAGAAAATAATAAAGTACATGTTAGCAACATGCTTTGCCGGATCGTACTAGCATCTTCAGTCCAAGATATTATTAATTTGAAAAATTAATATAATTCAATATTTAAAAGAGTGATTTTTTGAATTTCTCCTAACAAAATTAAGCTAAAATCTAAGCTGATAAATTTTAAATTGTATTCGTACAAATTTTAATTTTGATATTATTTTAAAGTTGAATGCTTATTAGTAAAATGTTTAAATGAATATATGAATATCACTAAACAGCGATATTTATTTTACGGCAGGATACCACTAGAAAAAAATTGCTCGCTATAATATATCACCAGAGGCTCTAAGTAATTGAATTTAAATTACGAAAAAGATAATCGCCAAATTCTACGAGTATTAACATTGTAAATATGCTTGTATTAATCAAATAAAAACGGCTTCGTTTTATCATGATTCAATTATTTAATTATTTGAAAACAAGTAAAATATCTAACAAACCTTAGACCATTGTCCGACTTTCCATTTGGCTGATTGACATTCGCTTCTGCATTGCTTTACTTCTATCGGCTTCCTAGATTTACATTCAGACTCCGCAACTTGAACATGATTGCGTACACATCGAGAAACTCTTTTACGTATACCTCCTTCAATACATTGACACTAAAATATAAGTAACAACTATTTTTTCAAATAAGTTATGTTAAAAACAAATATGATTTATTATCATCAATTCGCATTCATAAAAATATGCCAATACAATAAAAAGCTGTAAGCATTAGATGATTAAGTACAAAATTTTATTTGAATTGTAGAAACCAAATAGACAAACATTATTCGAAACAAAATTTAGATTCGATAAATAGATAACAACTAACGTTTTATAGATAAAAATAAAGATGTTTGTCAAAACTCAAGTAAATTTTTTAAATGATAAGACTATCTTATCATTTGAATGACCAGAATATGTAAAATGTTTATAATATTCAATTTGCAATGCAGACAATCCTACAATTTGCAATGCAGACCATCATAAACAACCAGAGGATCAAACTTTCGGATGCTTGACTGTGAGAAACCGAGATTGAGTGGATCAATTCTTTCTATGTAATCTTAAGAGATTACATAGAAAGAGATAACATTCTTTCTATGTAATCTTATATATATTGCGATGGTGGAATACTACCGTCTGTGACCATCGCATCCTCATCCAACATTTAGACAAGTGAAATATAACAAACAGCTCGCAGAGACAAGAATTGAAAATATATTATTATTTACGTTTCACCAAAAGCACATAAAATCGGTATTATAACACGAACGTTGTCACATGAAACATGAATAGCTATAAAAAGAGACAATATTGACACTAGTAGAAATTTAAGGCAACTGCTCATCTATATTATGTCAAGCGATAAATGTGCTGATCAGTATTCATCCCAGATGGTTCATCTGTGCACAGTCGTCCGATACACCGCTGTTCAATCTGTTTACTCGTATGGGTATTATCAGACACAGCAATAATTTGATATTTAAACGTGTGATCACTGCCGAATGCAATAGTATGTGATGCAGCGCCATCGGCTTTTATTCTAATCTTAATATGATGGCACCTTTTTGTCAGCCGATCTTTAAATGGGTGTTTGCTCTCACCTATGAATTGAGTAGCACATGATCGACATGTTCCTAGGTAGATCGATCCCTTGTTTTACAATTGGCGGAGACGCTTAACATATATTTCCTATTTGAAGTAGTACTCACAATCCCAATGTTCGAACAGATATCTGAGCAATACTTGCATCTTTTTGTGCTCACGGTTTCGAATGTTTCTCTTCAGGATTGGCTGTACATTTCAGATCACTTTTTACCAACATAGACTTTAGGGTATTTTTGATTCTGAGAAATATGCGAGGTCTGATATTGTATGTGACATTTTCTCTAACTAGTGCTCGTTTGATTATATTTATTGCACATCGCCTCGAGTAGCCTCGCTGTGTCAACATTGCTTGATACTTAATTAAATGCTGATAACCGCTAGTGCCAGTCGATTAAGTATTAAACTGACATCTATTGCCAATAAGCCTCTTCATGGACAGGCCTAGGCAACGTATGTTCGACATTCGTCAATAAGCGGCTAAATAATTGACCAGCTTTCATCAGCCGTAGAGATAGTTCTTTCATAGACTATCTCAGATCCCTTCGATGACTCCAACGGCGGATTAGACAATGGACGAAAAGACGGAAGAGAGTCACGGATGCATGTTTCCTTACAGTAGTGATGTTGGATAATCACATATTATTGGGAATGGAAGATATCCAAACAAACAAAATCACTCGGATGACGCCAAAGGCAGATTGGATAATGGACGAAAAGTCAGAAGAGAGTCTCGGAGACCTGTCTCCTTACAGTAGCGATGCTGGATCATCGAAGGATATCGGAAACGGGAGATAGCCGAACAAACAAACCAAGACATTGAAAATGACAAGCAACAAATTTACAAAACATCAATCAAGTGCGAAGAACAATGGTCAACTCAACTTTTGATAGAAGGAGTTTTCATTGTCGGGTGCCGTGTGACCAGTCAGTTCTACAGAGACAGCGAAAGAGGCATCAACATCCGAAGCGGACAGCCTTAATGTAGGAACGTGGAATGTCATCTCGCTGGCGGGGAAGGAACCAGAATTAGTTGAAGAGATGGTTCGCTTCGGTCTTGAAATAGTCGGAGTGACTTCTCTTCACTATTCTGGAACTAAACTTTTGGACCAAGGTTGGACCTTAAACTATTCGGGAGTTACCAACAGAAGGCGACGACAGGCGGGTGTAAGAATACTTACAAGTCCCCGGTTGTCATTCGTGATATAAAGGTTTAACCCAGTGAACGAAAGGCCGGCGTCTTTGAGACTTTTAGTAGAAGAGGGAAATGAGATAATTGTTATATGTGTGTATGCTCCAAACATTATCGCGGAATACGCAGCCTCCGTGAAAGATCTTTAGGCTATGCTTGATAGTACTTTTGTTGGAGATTCCCTCGTTCTATTATCTGACTTCAATGCTCATGTTATTAGCGGCAGTAGCACTTGGAAGAGAGCGTTGTGGAGGAACGGACTCTCTGATCTGAATGAGAGTGGTGTTGAATTATTGCACTTCTGTTCTCGTAACAATTTATGCATAACCAACAGCATGTTTGAACATAAGGAGATACATACATGCACATGGTATCAGGATTCCCTCAGTCAAATATCAAATGATCGATTTTGTAATCGTTTAATCTGATCTGCGACGTTATGTTATGGACACTCGTGTTAAGAGAGGGGTTAAGCTGTCAATCAATCACTACCTTGTAGTCAGTAAACTTTAATGGTAGAATCAAATGCTAGACAAGCCTGGTAAACCCAAACGTTGAGTGAGGGTGTGCTAGGAGCGTCTAGCAGATGTTTCTGTCAAAGAACGTTTTTCTGGCTACATCCGGGAGGACTTCTCTCGGTTGCCAGAAGAGGTGAAGAGCATTGATCATGAATGGGAGATGTTCAGATCCTCGCTTGCCAAAGCAACTTTGAAAACATGTTGCTCAAAGGCATAATGTGCTTGTCGCGGAGGAAATACACGTACTGCTTAGTGGACACCAACAGTTAGAGATTTGGTCCAACAGAAGAAGCTGGCTTATAAGGCAACTTTGTCATATAAATCAGTGGAAGCTGTAGATAAGTACCGGAGGACAAAAAGAGCTTCAGCTCGAGCAATTACTGAAGCGAAGAAAACGGCTTGGGAGAAGTATGGAGAGCACTTAGAACTTGATTATAGGTCAGCTTCGAAGATGTTCTGGAGGACAATCAAGAACCTTCGTGTTGGAAAACAGAAAAATCCTTAAACTGCCTATGACAAGAGTGGATATATGTAGACTGACATTGAAGAAATTTTTAGTTGTTGGAAATAGCATTTTTGGAGTCTCCTTAATCCGATAGATTTGCCTATTCTTGTAGAAGTAGAGCCTTTAGAACAAACGGAAGAGCTCACCTCTTTGGAAGAGGTCATTGTTGTTATGAACTTCGTAATGGCAAGTCTTCTGGAGTAGACGAGATTTGACCTGAAGCTTCTACGGCTCTCCACGTTGTTGACATGAAGTGGCTAACACGGAGTCGGGCAAGGTTCTTAGTGAGTGGCGAACTGGGGTGCTAATACCGATATTTAAGAAAGGTGACCGAAGAGTGTGTTCCAATTATCAGGGCATCACTCTTCTTAGTCAAACTGGAAAGCTATTTGCTAAAATTCTTGAATTAAGGAAAACAACCTATAGTTGAGGGTCAGTTTCAAGAGAAACAATGCGGCTTTCGTCTAGGTCGTGGAATTACGGATCAGCTCTTTATACTCTCAACTATCCATGAACGGTCTTTGGAGTTCGCTCAAGTGGTCTACATGTGTTTTGTAGATTTGAAAAGGCGTTCGACCATGTTCAGCGAGAGGCTGTAGGAGGTACTAAGGGGCTATGGAGTGCCACACTATCTTCTTTAGATGTCGCTTCTCTGTATGAACAAAGTATGAGTTGTGTTTGTTTTCTAGGTAGGAAGTCTGAATCATTTCCAGACGGAGTTGGGCTTCGTCAGGGTTGTCCTTTGTCTCCACTTTTGTTTCTTGTTTGCATGGACAAAATTTCGAGACGGGCTGCTCTGACAGATGTCGGTCTTCAGTTCGATTCCATCAAGATACCATCTTTGCTTTTTGCATATGACGTTGTTTTGTTGATTTCTCGTCCTGAGGATTTACAATGCACTAGATTGATTTACGATGGAATGCCAAGCGCAAGGGATGTTGTTAGTACCTCCAAAACTGTCTCTATGTGTTCGTCGCGGATTCAGATGCTAATGTCAATCCGGATTGGGAAAAAGGTTCTTCTCGATGTGAAGGATTTCAAGTATCTTGGGGTATTGTTCTCGATGGACAGCAAGAGCATCAAGGAGATTGAGAAGCGGATTTGTGCAGCTAACGCAGCGATGCGTTCCTTGTACAGGTCTCTTGTGGTGAAGCGGGAGTTGAGTCTCCCGGCGAAGCTTTCAGTTTATTACGCAATCTTCGTTTCTATCTTAGCCTATAGCCATAAGCTTTGGGTTTTGACCCAAAGGATAATATCTCGGATACAAGCAACCGAAATGAGTTCCTACGCGGTGTGGCCGGAAAATTTTTTTACTTATTTTTTCTTGTCAAGAAATTGCTGTTGTTGATAATGCTTGTTCTTATCATGTGATAATTTTCTGACTGGCTGAACTTGTTTCTTTATCATTTGTAAAGAAAATCCTCTTAACCAAAATTGCTTGATTAGATGATCAGCATGCTTCTCAAAATCACTGATGTTGCTACATGCCTGGCTCACTCTCAATGTTTCATTTTATACAATGTGTCTTTTAAAGAATGAGGGTGTGAGCTAAATATCTGTAGCTGCACCATAATCAATTCTTCTTTTCTATAGAATGTTATTTTAAATGAGCGGTGTTATCTGTAAATGATCACATCCAAAACGTTTACACTCTAACCTGCCCAAATGTTAATTTTAAAGAACTTATTCTCTCAAACCTTGTTTGATTTAAATTAAACTACTTGTATCTCCCGGCCAAACAAAAATATAGCGTCTTTATATTTTTCGTAGAATAGTTGTTTAACCTCAACTGATGTAACCAACGTTCCTTGATTATTCCCATAAATATAGCAGCCATCGTAGGAGCAAATGAAATTCCCATTGATGTGCACGATTTTTGAATAAGGTTACATCCTTCGACTTTAAAAATGTTATTTTATAAATAAGTTCAGCGGAACAAATTACAAAATCTTTCAATGATGGCAAAAAATCCGAATAGTTCATTATTAACCTTGCCGCTACTAATGCATCGCTAATTGGAATGCTAGTGTACAGGGTTTGAATGACTGCAGTGACTAATATAGACTCATGCGTCTATCAAAAATTTTCTTCTACTACCTTTCGCTGAAATTTCAAGGAGGAATTCAAATGTGAAGTAACAAACCGTAATAGAAATTTGAGTACGTTATGAATGTATTGCGAGATATGTTCAGTTTATATGCCAATACATGATATAATCGGTCTTCCGATATACGGTCTCTGAAGTTTGTAGACCTTTGATATCATATAGAATTTCCCGAATTGTGCTTGCTTTTGGATAAGTTTATTTTTTATCACTAGCCATAATAACTAATTTCGAGTTGAACTCGTCGATGAGATCTTGTTCGTATGAATTATTTCATTTTCGTCGATTTATTCATATGTCGGGGATACTAATTGGCGGTAAGCTTCGGCTACATAATTCTCCTTAGACCAGACAGACTACGAACTGTGCTCCTTTATCAGTATTCTTAATAACCACATATTTCTTTATTCTAATACTGCGTAATTATTTTCTTAAATTTTATTATTTATAATATGATGTATTATATATATCATTCGCAAGAATAATTTTATCTTATTAATTCTTCTTAAACAATTTCAGTAATTATAAGTTATACGAAAGTAATAAATTCCGAAGAGAGTATCTTATATAAATTCATGTATTTATCAGAAATAATAAATTGAACGAATTTTTGATATTTTGTTCACTCACCATGACCATTCTTATATAGATACTAATTATTCTTAATATAAAAATTATGAATAATTTGTTATTATTCCAGATAGACGGTTATAAAAACGAAACATTTAATCAATTTATTGTTCAAAATTATTATTATTAAAATTCATGTGACTTTCACGACATAAGTATATAGTGTGAAATATGGGATAATATAGTATGATATATATTGTCTTTTGGTGTTGCAACTTTTATCATTAGATCAACGACACTAAAAGTTCTAATTTATTACTTGGTTTACTGAAATGCCCACATTCCTTATTGCTAAAAATCATATTGTAAAATTCTGTTATGAAATTATAATATAAAAATTGCAGTTGTGTGGAAGCAATTATTATTTTTTATCTTAAACATCTATTTTGTTTGTCGAAATATAATATCAATAAGGATATCTCTTTCATTTGCAGTGAAGATAGCTATTTTAAGTTTAATAGCTACTTTTCGTCTAAAAATAAGGAATAAAGATCACTCCACTTAAACTTTCTAGTTAAAGTGAAGACAATTACTTTTAACTCTAACAGATAATTATTTTTTCTAAATATAATCAATAATTGAAATTTTGATGACTATTTTTATTCTGCACTTTGCTTCAATTAAATATATAAGGCAACATCAGTACTCTACATTTCAGTACTGGTGGACCTCATCAGCAACTGATCCAATATATAAATTTCACGTTTCGGTGCGTATTTTGGTGAAGATAGAACTTCCTCTACCAACACTGATTTAATTCGAAATCAGAAACAATTTCACTTAAATTTGCAAAATGTAAGACGAAACACTTTTGTTAAATCAGAATGCTAATAAAGCAGACTATTGAGTAAATATTAGCTAACATTAAAAGGACCAAAACGTGAAACGTAGGTATTGGATCAGTAAGTGATGAGGCCCACTAATACAGAAATGTAGCGTATTGCTGTTGGCTTATAGATACGATTAAAGTAAAGTACAGAATAAAAAATAATCATCAAAATAATAGTTGAAGTTAGAATAATTGTCATCCGAAAATACCGAAAAGTGATTATTAATGAATATTAAAAGTGATTTTTTAGTCAAATTAATATTGTTATACTTTACTAAATCCGTATCAACTGCAAGTCAATTTCATTATAATATAAAATTTCCGTGATTCAAGTAATTGTGTTATCGTCCAATCATATGAACAATATTAAGAAATTTTATATATCCTAATATATTTATTACAAATAAATTTAAAACGAATTAAATAATATATAATTTTCTATTTACTAAAAACAATGTACTTGATTCAAAAATTTCAAACAATGCAAATTATGAGTACAAGGGAGACGAAAGTATATATAGCGTCAGTTAATTTGAGGGGTTGATAACATAACTTGACAAAATATAGCAAAGTTTAATATCGTTGTATTTATTATATTTTGAAAGTAAAGATTTAACATCATAAATTCAACGTTTACCTTGCCCCAATGAGTTACAGTCCATCTCGCAAAATAGCAATCTGATTCATTACATGGTTCCCGAATATGTTTAAATTCCTGATTACACAGTCGATCGCTAACGCGTTTATTGCTTTCATCAATGCACTCTGCTTTACGGTGTTTTTCACAATGTTTTTCCTTAGACAACTTACACTATAGATTAATAATTATTCGACAGCATTAAATGAGGGAAAACAGAGCAATATTATTACCTTAAGCCAATTTCCGTATTTCCAGCCAATATTACTGCCGTCTCCTATGCAAACCCGGGCAATTTTCGGCTTTTGTCCAATTTTTTGAATACAGTGTTCATCGTCGACAAGTTGCCATGTATGATAATTTACACTATCAAGTCGGCAAACAAATTGCGCGTACCGATATCCTTCTCCATGCTTTGATGAACAGGCGTGAGCTAGATGTTCGAACCAGCTAAAAAACCGTATTTCGACCGATTATTAATTAAAAACAACATTATTTTGCATAGATTATATCTTGCAAAATAAGCTAAATTTATATTTAAGAAATACTCTCTTTATGACAAAATGCGGACTACGATATAAAACGATTTGCAGTAATTCTAAGGATCTTTAATTGAGGATTAGATAATTATCAAATTCGTATAAATCAAGAGGATATTTTCATATAGAAATTTTTCGAGATTTTAGAAAACTTAAAGCACAAACGAAAATTCCTCTTAAAACCGAAAGTAGTTAGTGACAAAGTTGATACTATTCTATTTTTTGGGGCGACGTTTTATAACGGAATCAAGAACATACCACGCATTTTTGTAAATTCTAACAACAAGGCTCAGCAATATTTGAATTTACCTGAAGCTAGTAAATTGGTGTTTTTTTTGGTAAAATGTCATATTGAAGACTTTTTGGTAAATTCTGATTATATATAACGTTTCCTAATCGAAAAGACCAGTGAGTACTTCATTCTACTGATGAGTCTTGCCGGGTACTCAATGGTCGTCTAGAAGTGACATAGTGACTGAAAGTCGTGAATCAAAATCCAGTCTAACAAGCAACACCATTTTGTATAAATGCCGTATTTCGAAAGAAATCCTGGACCGTTGTCCATTCAGCACATCCATGCACTACTATTATACATGCCGTATCCATTAAGGATCCTACGAGTGGAGCGACAATTCAGCAACAACCTTCGACTAGTGTTTAAGGATGGTCCGAACAGCAATTCGATCTGGTAAAGAGCGTAAGCCTCAGACAATTAAGCAAAGTGTCAGAAACGCCTTTGTTCACAATGCCACGCAGGCAACCAAAACGACCAGTGAGTATTTAATTCTACTGATGAGTGTTGCCGGGTACTCATTAGTCGTCTAGAAGTATTATATATAATCTATTTGAATTAAATTAATAAAACTGGAAAAATACAGTGTTTATTATTTATTTAATTTCAGCAAACGTTTCGAGCTAATGCTCTTCTTCAGTGCAAATTATATAAACATAACGTTATATGTGTTGCTTCGTTCGACATAGATATAAAGATCGCGTAGGATTCTCGTTAGTTCCATGTCTGCAGATTTTAGAGTATTTCGCTATCTTCTAGCAAGTTTCTTAGCCGTATGAGATTGCAATAATGACCAATTCACCTCCATCGATTTTTTAAACGTAAGCCAGGAGTCGTCAGTGAATGTAAGCAACAGTGTTGGAGCAATTGTCGATGAGACTGAACAATTGCCTTTTAAATAGCAGGGTATCTCGAAGACACAGAGTAAATACTTACAGGGTCTTTATAACACGAACTGCAATCCGCGGTTATTTTAGGATGCTTTAATATTTAATCTAATTGAATTAAATTAATAAAACTGGAAAAATACAATGTTTATTATTTATTTAATTTCAGCAAACGTTTCGAGCTAATGCTCTTATTCAGTGCAAATAATAACAATTCCTCAGTTGTTTACGCATATATAATAAAAATCTCAAAGAATTGGACAACTGACATAAGAAAACTACATATTACATATTTGTAGAAGGGTGATTGTCACTGTTAAGGGATAAGTCAGCAATTAGTTGACCTATCCAGAATTTTACTTCCGCTTTTCTTTTAGCTGTGTCTGGAATTGGTCCGTCAATAATGACAGTTTTCATTATATGGTCGGAATGTGATATTACATGTGATAAGACACCATCTGATCCTTCGCGTTTCTGTCGTACGTCTTTTCTCCGATTATTTGCTCTAATATGGTAGCAAGTAATTGTTTGGCCTACGAATTGTGCCTTGCACGTAATGCAGCTGTTTAGATATATCACATTATTTGATTTACAATTGTAATTCCCTTGAACCTGGTATTCAAGGCCAGTAGTCGGAGAAATGACGTGCGACAAAAACGCGAAGGATCAGATGGTGTCTTATCACATGTAATATCACATTCCGACCATATAATGAAAACTGTCATTATTGACGGACCAATTCCAGACACAGCTAAAAGAAAAGCGAAAGAAATATTCTGGATAGGACAACTAATGGCTGACTTATCCCTTAACCGTGACAATCACCCTTTTACAGATATGTAATATGTAGTTTTCTTATGTCACTTGTCCAATTCTTTGAGATTTTTATTATATATGCGTAAACAACTGAGGAATTGTTATTATTTGCACTGAAGAAAATCATTAGCTCGAAACGTTTGCTGAAATTAAATAAATAATAAACATTGTATTTTTCCAGTTTTATTAATTTAACTCAATTAGATTAAATATTAAAGCATCCTAAAATAACCGCGGATTGCAGTTCGTGTTATAAAGACCCTGTAAGTATTTACTCTGTGTCTTCGAGATACCCTGCTATTTAAAAGGCAATTGTTCAGTCTCATCGACAATTGCTTCAACACTGTTGCTTACATTCACTGACGACTCCTGGCTTACGTTTAAAAAATCGATGGAGGTGAATTGGTCATTATTGCAATCTCATACGGCTAAGAAACTTGCTAGAAGATAGCGAAATACTCTAAAATCTGCAGACATGGAACTAACGAGAATCCTACGCGATCTTTATATCTATGTCGAACGAAGCAACACATATAACGTTATGTTTATATAATTTGCACTGAAGAAGAGCATTAGCTCGAAACGTTTGCTGAAATTAAATAAATAATAAACATTGTCTTTTTTGTGTTTTTCATTCTACTGATGAGTGTTAGCGGGTTCTTCAACACTTCGGTGCTTAAGCGCTCGTCTAGAAGTTGCATAATGCCCTAAAATCGTGAATCAAAGTTCAGTTTACCAATAAACAAAAATTTTCTATATATATCAGATAAACTATCTATTCAAAACGGTGCTACTAGATAGGAGAATATCAATGCGCAGAACCTGTGCATTTAAAAACATTTTCGATGTTTAGTTCGTGCGGTTCATCTGACATTAGTTGTCCAATCCACTTGCCCGATCTTTTTCCGTTTAATTACATCAGTTACGTTCGTCTCAATAATTGTGTACTGAATTTATCTTTATTACTACCGTGCTCTTTTATGCAATGTTTCACACTTACCCTCTGTTTAATGCGGTCATTTTTTAAGTCGCTTCGTCATTTATTTAATTTGTGATTTATTAACAATCCGGTTTCGACAATGTTTTGTTTGCAACATTTCGAACAACGAGTTTTATATACATTGCCTATGTACACACGTTGCTGAGCATTTTAAGCGATATTTAATTTTTGTTGAGGTACTTTCAAAGTACCGTAACGAATATATTGAACTTACATAAATATATCGAGCTCAATAAATATATATAACATTATATTGAGCTTACAAAAAATGATATTTAATTTTGGATGAAAAATCATGAAATGTGGAAACTGCTATTTATTAATATCAGCCGATGAAATGAATCGATTTACTAAAAAATATTACCTTTACAAAATACTGTAATATTTTGTCAATTTTCTTTAGTATTTTCAGACAGTAGTCCGAGACAACGTAAGATAATATTCTATTATAATTTTCAATGGATTACAATTTTTTTCTTAAAAATCATTTAACCATTTAAGTTGCTTTATCAAACATAAAATCACTAACTATAATTGCTTGTTCTTTAGTTATCTTATATTATTGCGTAATGGCGCTGAAATAATTGAGTGGAATATTGAAGCTCTTTGAAAATATCAAATTATAGATTGCAGATCATTTGCATTCTTTAAGAAAATATTACTGATTTTAACGCATTTTCTTAAAATTAGTGCCTTAATAAAGATTTTTAATTTACAAAATACAAAGTTTACTTAGCATTTTGACATCAAATCAAATTTAGTTTATAATCATCTTAAGCTTCCTCGCTGTTATGAGAAACGTCAATTTACAAAATTGAAGAGCATTTGTATATTTCATTTAAAAAATCACATTTATCAGACTTTCTTAATCAAGTTCAGTTATCGTAGTTCGTTAAACAAAACTAATTCACAAGTCTTCCTGTAAGATATATTTATATAAGATGTGCTAGTAATTTTAAATTCAAGTAATAAAGTAATTGATTGGAAATTTAGACTCATTTATGCTCAAATATGATTCATAACCCAACATTCTTCGTTACGCCATTTTCTGACCATAAAAGAAAAATTCAATTATGTAATAATTTTATAACAAAATACTACAATTTTCATTGTTAATATTAAATTTCCGAAATATTGTAAAATTAAACGTTTATTTGGAGTAATCCAGCGTACAAGCACATTTTATTATCTTAAGCGTTTTAAAACCATTATATGGAATTTCATAAATATTCTGATTTCATATGTAAATATTTTGATTTCATGAATATGTTAATTTCAAATACATATTTTGATTTCATAAATATTTCTTTTGATAACTGTACAAAAGCAATGAGCATTCAATCAGACCCCTTGTTGTGTCCTTGTTATCCTATAAGAGGAACATTGGACATTTGATTGAATCAATTGTATATGATCTCTCATCATATTATCTGTATTCTGGGGGGGGGTAAACAATGTTATGAAACAAGAATAAAATAATCCGGTAACATCCATTACCTTTTTCGTTTACAACCTCAAAATAACGACTTCTTATTATCTTATTGTTTATGTACAATTTGTGAAAGGAAAATATTTATTTATGAAATGTTTTATTTATTATTAATAAATAATGTTTTATTGTCTTTTAAAATATTCTCTTTGCTAAATTAGTAAGTATTAGGTACCAAAATACATATCATTGTTTTGGTATTTGTAATTAATACAAACAATAAAATTTAATGTAGCTTGTTCACTATATATCCTTATAAAGGACAATTTAATGAACTTACACTATTTACCTCAAGGTGCAATGAGTATTGCATTTTTTCTTTGTTTCTTTGACTAATTCAGTTGTGCTACAATGTTCGCTGAACATCTCGCTACTTGGACACGAATATACCTTAATTGACATTGTCCCTTAAATAATATAAAATATTAAACAATTTTAATATCTAAATTATTTAGTTATTTCTTTGGCGCATAAAGTTGGTATGATTGTCGACTTTATCAATTTACATAAAAAGTAAATTACCTTCCAAATATGTTTCAGAAGGTGAACTAAATTGATGATATTCGTAAGTTTATTATGAATTATAAATGTTTATTCAGACACAAGCTAGACATTTCTAATATTTTAAGTGCGCAATGATAATATTCTTATTATTTTATAAAATCAATTAATTAATAATTAATAATTGATAAATGCATGTCTATTATGAAGATTTGTCTTCAATTATTTTAATTAGCCACAAATAAAGCCAAGGAGATTATTATTTTCTATTAACACAATTTCGGTGACTTAAAACATGTTATTAAGGATCGATATCACTTAATACTGACCATATTAAAAATACTATTTATTTTAACCATCTAGATTAACAATCCAGCTCTAGATTTGTAACACATTGCATCGTTTATGTATTGACAGTCAATGACCGGTTTATTGCATTCTGACGAACCCAACACATTATCTAAAAGTATGTTCCTTAAAGTTAAATAGTTGATCTAAGCATCCACCAAATACAATCTAAGATGATGGTAAGGTGGATTGTGCATCGAGAAGCACAATCATAGAATTCGTAAGACATTAACAGGTCGCAACAATCACAAAAATACAATAATACTCGCACATTATTATTAACATGTTTATTCACAATTATCACTTTCACATCAGAAGCTGAGTTGATAAATCTAGAAGTGGATACATATTACAACCCAAGAAGCTTGACGATGTGTACAAAACTTCAATAAATATTATTAATAAGAGAATTTATATTTATTGTTATAAAGACAGACAACCTTAGCACTTATTTTTGTGTAAGTATTTATCTATTTTGTAATGCGTATTATATGTTTAAAATATAATTCAGCTCACAGATGCAATCAAATACAATTAAAATATAATGTTTAAAAAAATGAAATTCTTCTGTAGTGTGATACACTACTACCATTGACTGATTTCAAAACAGTGTTATACCATAAAAACATTTAATATGTGCTAGCAGGGAGGCTAAGAATGATAAACGAAGCAATGTAACAATCATTTAATACTATGAATACAAATGGGAACTCAGGAATCTTACCATCACAAATATGACTACAACTCGTAATATGCTCCCTTTGAAATGCTCGAACCCACCTCGCTGTTTTCGCCACAGAAGGACTTATCCAATACTCAACATCGATTACCATTTGCGACGAACTACGTTTCTGTGACTAAAATAAAGGAACAATTGGAAGCTTTAAATATTGTAATAAATGCTATCTTCTTAGACCTGGATCAGTAAATGAATTTACAGTAACACTATTTAGATAAATTAAGAAACTTCAGAAAATTATTCTTAGAGAAAAATGTAAAAAATGTCAAAATAAAGAAAGTCATCCTTGTGAAAAAATTGAATTTGCGTTGCTAGATAAATATATAATAATATGCTGATTTGAAAATAAAGATTTTTTTACCAAAAAATGAATCAAAACCATTTATATATATAGTACTGATGACAATATATAATGTGGAGCTCAACGAAACGCAAAAAGAGACTGTTTATCCCGGTATGTCATTCGTTCCGTTCCCTCGTGAATTTGGACGTTTGGATTAAATTAGGCAGATACGTTATGCTGCCACTAAGATAACAAAGGACATCTCGAACCAGGACGACGCCACAAACGCAAAGAATAATTTTCTAAGTTCGGCTATTACGCAAAAATAAGTTAACATTGAGGGTGACAGATCAAATTTGTCAAAAACGCAGATACATGCAATTAGGGAATTAAGATCGAATCCAAATATCATGATACTACCGGCTGACAATGGCAACAAAACTGTAATTTGGTCTACCGAAGATTACATTGCCGAAGGAATGCGTCAATTGAATGGTGATGCATATGAGCGAATTGAGCTAGTGGATCACCTAGATATTGCTAACGAGGTACACACTGTCATTTCTACGATAATAAAGGATCACGAGGTAAAAATATAGTTATTTGTTCGATAATCCTATTTTGGGATATATGTGTTTCTTCTGAAGATACATAAAACCTAACTCCTTGTCCTGGACGATATTATCAGGAATTGCGGAACATCAACCGGAAAATTAGCCGCTATTTACATGATAAATTATATCCCTTGTTAAGGGAATGTCCTTCATTTATAAACATCACAGATCAATTCATAAGAAAGTTTGAAGATGCTAAACTGTCGTTTAACTCTGATAGTATAGTATTTACGATTGACGTAGAGTTGCTGTTTGCCTACATCATTTTGAGTAACGGTGTTAATGCCGTCAAACAGCTTATGTTATCAGCAGAATATGATGACTCTGAAATAGAAACTATTTGTACTCTATTGGAAGTGGTAAGGGAATCTACCACCACATTAAATGATAAGATCTTTAAACAGACCAGAGGAACATCGATGAGTAGCATTATAGGACCCACATATGCAGGGTTGTATGTGGCATACGTAGAGAAATGTTTCATAGCTTCGCGGAAGTTAGTGCCCACATGTTGGATACGATATGTAGATGATATTTTTGGTGTTTGAAGTTACGGTGAGGAATCGCTCGTGCAATTCTTGAACGATATCAATGCTTTCTCTGAACTTAAATTTGTACGGTCGGTGGTGGATATTCATGGCATTAATTTCCTGGATGTAAAGATTTATTTGGATTCCCAAGAAGGGTGGCAAACTACTGTCTACCGTAAATTTGAGGGCACTCGTACCTTCATACATGGCAATAGTGCGCGTCATCAGAGAATAGAAAGATTAATGATTAGAAACGAGATGATTCGTAGTAAGAAGATTTGCTCTACATCATAAGATTTCGCATTAACAATAAATAAGCTTAAAGATGAATTCCTAGCACGTGGTTATAGGAAATATCAAATTAAACGACAAATCAAGGACGTTTGCAGAATGGATAGATATGAATTACTTAATCGAATATTTCTGCCAGAAGATGAGGGAGGTGATTGTTATATTGTAACTGACTATCATCCGGTCTTATTATCTTTGGAGGGTGATCTCAATAAAGCATAAGCGCCTTTGAATGTGACCACTGACTCAAAGAAAAACTGAAAGTAGTTTTTAAAAAAAATTTAATCTGAGAAAGATACTAACAAATAAATTACGTAATGAGGGTGCATTAAGTGGTACACGCCCTGTGGTGATAATAGATACAAATGCTTCACAGAAATAAACAGAGGCAACAAATTTTGTAGCTATGTTACGACGTTACAGCACACCACAAGGTGTGTGGCCACATGTAAAACGAAAAATCTAATATACTTGTGTTCGTGTGCTAAATGTCGGTTCAGTATGTCGGTGAAACAAGGAATCAGCTCAATATTCGTATGAATAATAGACGTTGCGACATTACAGCTGGGCGAACTGGCGGGATGGTGGGGCTAATCATTCTATTGAACACCCTGGACATAGAATGAGTCTTATGGTTTTGGAGAATGAATTATCTAACTTGACCGCAAGGAGAAACAGATAACAGTTCTGGATAGCGCAACTTATGACTGATCTACACCTAAGCGCATTCAATGACTGCCACTTACCTTAGGCGCAAAAAACTATATTTGGATTTTGTATGTTTGATTTGCTGTTTTCTTGTATTGCAGACATTATATTGTGTATGTATATATTTTAGATTGAACTGAGGAACGCGTACTAAAGCCGAAAGCTTTTCAGATAAATCAGAGTCAAATTTTGTCGTCCATTGGATTTCGATTTCGATCATAGAATAAATATTTTGAAAATATTCCATAAATGGGATCTCGAGTGCGGTTTAACGACAACATAGAATATTTATACAGATTTATAATTTATACTGGACATAACCTTATCAGACGAGATTATTTCAACGAAATTACAATATCAATAACATAAGTTAGCGAAATATCAATATAAAATTTTATTTTTTCTTTGATCCAGATCCATAATTCTTTATCAATAATGGATCATTATCAACTATTTAAAATTAATATTTTAATATTATGTTGTTGTTCGAAGGACGAATGAAGCTGAATCTAAAATAAAGATTGCATAATTTTTGTAGTCAAAATATAATAAAGAATCAGTCTATATGCTGTCTAAAAAACCATCAATATTGCCTAATTAACCATAAATGTTGAATAATTTAGACACCTGCATACTGTCTAAATAACTCGTAAATATTAAATAGTTGAAAATATCTTTACATAGCAATTGACGAAGATTAACAAAATTATTTTTGAAGTTTCATTGAATCATTGATAAACGTGATAATAAGTTCTATAAAATATTTTGCCCTATATCGGAAACTTTAATATTAAAATAAAATATGAGGACCAAAATGATTTTTTCTTGCAAAATAAAAAAATTTAATTTCATATTCGATAGTCACTTGAACAAAAATGCATTTTTGTTCCGAAGATGATAACTGTATCAGTCGAAATATCGAGCTTAAACCTGATTTTATTCAAAAAAAAATATTTTTGGACTTTCCAATTCAATTAACCAAATAAGAAGAATATAAAAACATTAAAAAAGCCCTAACTATTTCAGAAATAGCTATTATCCATTTTTAAATAGGAGTTGATATGATATAGATTCCGTATGATACTACTCTCATGGATCGTGATTTATCTGGTTTGCAGCATTTGACTTACGTATAGCTTAAATCCTTCATTAATTCCTCTCGTAATATTGATCCATTCAGTGTCGGCATCAACACCACTGTAGTCAATGGATATGGACTTATATTTAAACGTGCGTCTGTTCCGGACATAGCTGAGTTCATCATTAACTACACCATGACGTCCTTTTTCATCTTTTAATACTAAATGGTAAAATGCATATAGTCACAGATTGCATTACAGCAAGGATAAATACTTATAAAGAACATACTTTTATTTGCAGTTCCAAAACAGCCCAAAATACAAAGTTATTCAGCATAAATTAAATACCATTTTGATGGTAAAATTATCAAAATATAATTATGATGTTCAAATAGTAGAAAAAGAAGAAATTTATTCATTTGTATTTAAAATTGTAAAAGGTTCAAAGTGATAAGGTGGTATGTTACTTCTACATAACAAGTTGAAATGTTTAAAAGAAATGTAAAAAATAGCATTAAAATATGTTAAGAATTATTGGAGCTGGATCAAAAAAAGAAGATACATTTTATTTGATATTTCGCCAACCTCTGTTAGCATATTTAGAAAATTACTGAAGAAAATTACTTATTCAGAAAATTACTTTTTAAATAGATATTAATTATTTATAGATATTTAATTATTATAATAATTAATTAATAATTTTTAAATTATTTATAGACTATAAAAAACATGCCAATAAAATATTAATAAAATAGTAGTGATCAATCTAGTCAAACACAATTCAAATATGAAATCAATTTTGTTCATATATTAAAGTAACACAAATAGTATTATATAATGAAAATATAAAATTATAAAAAAATATACAAACGAATATTTTCAAATTTTGAAAATATGTACAACTAAAAACTATTCAGATGATATTCTATACTTGGGACTAAATATGGTACTACTTTGTAGTAGTACAATATCGCCGGGACCATCACAAGAGTACATATTTAATATAGTTGACTTATCAATGATAGTTGAATTATCAATAATTACAGCGCCCAGAAGCAAACATTTTTCATATGAAAACGCTTCGCTCAAACGAACTTCTCAATCTACAACAAAAATAAAAAAACAAAAATAATAAAATTTTGATTAATTACAATTTATCCGGAAATTTTTATTGTATGTAAAGGTAATGATGTGATACTCCATCCCATTTGTATATGCTTTCAATATTAATTCCGAATATTTCTGTCATGACCTATCATTCGCGGCTCTAATAGTTTTAGATCTCTAGAATCTATCATTCCGTTTCGAAAAAAAATATAATCGAATATCCTTTTCTACATTATGTTGCCTGAAACAATGATTTACTACTTTATTAAGAAAGTCTATTATTATGATTTACTACGATATCACGATGTGTTAATTTCAAACATGTACACACGAACTATCGAAGTTCTGTGAAAATGTAGCGGATGCATATCAGTCATTAGCACAGTAACACTATTAAAATATAAGTTATACAACACAACTACACGTGCAACCATTAGTGATGCATATATTGCGACGTTTAGAATATGCAAAATTCAATATGTTGGAGAAACCAGCTTAAGCATGAATAGGGCTTAAGCCCATGAATAGGGCTTATTTTCCTTTAACATTAGGAAAATATTAAGACATAGCGATGCCGTAGTAAATCAATATATCAGGCAACATAATGCAGAGAAACATATTCTATTATATTATTTACGGCAACGGAATGATAGATTCTAAAAATCGAAAAAGATTAGAGCCGCGAATGATAGGTCAATTAATGTAGTGAATCGAAGATCCCTACAATGATAGGTCAATTCACAACATGAATTGACCTATCATTGTAGTGCTCTTCGAAATTACCCGAGTATTTAGAAATTTTATCCATAAGTGTTTCTTGATTGCCAACAATTAGACGTCCTGATGTTGTCTTATTTTTTTGTGAGGCTTTGGTGATATATATGACATAACGCTATGTTAACACCACGATAACAAAATATATGCAAAAGATTAAGTCAAAAGCTTTTGTGAATATATAATGCTAGGTGTAGGTCACTTGGAATAGAGGTATGGTGACATTTATTCTTTATTCGAATACATAATATATTATGTAAAGGTAAATTAATATAATGTTTTTATTTTAAATTTTTATAATAAATTTTATCGTTATATAAATATTAATTGTATAAAATCGTATATAATTATTTATTTTTAATTCATATATAGTATAAAATACTTATACTAAGTTAGCTGATCGTATTTGTTCTACTGACGACTTATTATTGACCTGTTAACTTTGTTTTTCCGGTATTTTGATACGACATTATTATTTTTTACTTATTTTCAAGCAAGTTTGATGAATTTTATTTCTATTTCTTACAATGGAGAAGTATAAATCAACAAAATATTATGAAAATATTAAATTAACAATATATAAATCAACAAAATATTATTAAAAATGTATTTACACTCTTAAGCGAAAAGATTTTACGAATAAGCAATATGCTTTGTATTAAAATAATATACTAGATAATCAAATTTCATCAGGTGAAAATAAGTCATTAGTATGTATTAGGCTCCGTTGCTATATTGGGTCGAGGAATAAGAGCCGAAACTTGATAGCATATCAGTCCCTCCTGGTGGCCACGATTCCTTATTCTGATATAACATTTGTTATTTTTACTCGTCACTTAATATTTTTTAATATTTTGGCAAGTCAATTAATAAACAAATAATTTTTATTTTAAATTTTTACTTTATGTAAATTTCTATTTTATTAAATCTTATATAATTATTTGTTATTTAAAATTATTTATCTTTATTTTTAATTTATATATTGTATAAAATAAGTAGACTTAGTTATCTGAAATAATTCATAACATCCTCCTTAGTGATTTTTAAACTTAAATATAAAAATTCTAAATTAAATTGTTATCAACAAATCGAATGTCTACTAATGTGAATAGTGCGAATAGCTGTCTGCTAGCTCTAATAGTAGTACAATTACAGCAAAAATATGTACAAAGTATGTCCTTAGTAATCGAGTTTCAATAATTTGTCTTATATATTCGAGTCTTTTAATTCATATGTTAACATTTATAAAAATAAATTTACTATGGGTTGTAGTAATTTATTAATAATTGTATCAATTCATTTTAATGCGTGAAGAATTATGATTGTTCGTATAGTCTCCTTGTCGCTATTTCATCAGAGAATATCCAACATTTTATGAAGTCTGATTTGATAATAGATTTATCTAGACTATATATATATATACTATATATATATATATATATATATATATATATATATATATATATATATATAGTATATATATATATATATATATATTATATATA